>JANSTQ010149622.1:0-11882 GCA_026167885.1 Bergia puertoricense
CGGTTAAAAGATATAGCATTCCAGCATTGGCTGAGCGAGATATTTCAGGACAAAAGAAAACACTCTAACCAAAGCAACAAGCTGAGAGTTTACCGTACATTTAAAACAAAATACGAATATGAAGATTACCTGGACACCATCAGAAATACAAAACATCGAATAACTTTCACAAAACTTAGAATCAGTAACCATTGTCTTGAAATAGAAAAAGCGAGACATCAGAGACCATATGTAAAACCAGAAGACAGAATATGCCGAAGATGTAATAAAGAAAAGGAAGACGAAATTCATTTCCTCTTAAGATGTCCAATTTATCAGGAAATTAGAAACACCTTCCTAAAAGAAATGAAGGCACAAAATATTTTCGACGCCAATACTTTATCTGAAAACGATGTGTTCAAAAAGATAATCAACCCAAATAAAACAGTTGCAAAGAGAGTAGCGAAATATGTAGAGGACTGCTTTAAAATGCGATCTCTCATGATTTCGGAGATACCAACCTAGGCAGTTCAAAATATTGTATTTATAATTATTAGCACTTTTGATTCCAATGTACTTTCAAAAGTACACGGAGGCTAATAAATATTCTTGTCTTGTCTTGTCTATTCTCTAGACTTGTCGTTTCATCTACCAATAAGAATATCGAGGACCACTTAACTTGATTTTCATTTTGGAAAATGCAGTTGAATGCACAAAATTGGGTGTATTAAATTTTAGGTTTTGTCTGATGGCACAGAAAAGTGAAAAATGGTCAAAAAATATCCAGCGGTACTGTTAATTTTGTTGGTCCAATTTTAGCCATTTAGGTTTATTAGCAAAAATAGCATCTATTTACATAGCCAGTCACAGCTCACAGTCTAGTTTCAAATGATTGGTCCAATTCTCAAAAACAGCTGTTACTGTGCTCCAATTGTTTTTTTAATTTGACTGATTTTTAACGTTATATCAACATTTTCTTAGTAAAAATCGAGTTAGCAAATCATATTTTATTGATGTAATACTGCTTAACATAACATTCCTTCCACCACCAGGGTAGCATATTCAACAAGTGTGGTACCATACTTAAAATTCCGAAACTGAACTGTATTATTTCAAGCAGATATTTTATACAGTGTGTAATCTATTATTGCAGGTTCTCGTCAAACCTTCTTTGCCAGTCAAGCAATGCGATATGCTGATCTTTATGCATCATCCTGTGTGAACCTGGTGCACTATCCGTTCAGCTACCTCTTCAGAGCACCTCCTCAGTTGGTGAGCTTCAACTTTAAACATGTTCAGTTTTAGGTGGATTCTCTTTTACAAATTGTTTACATAATTTGTGACTCTGCATGAATCCAACTTCACAGTTCAAACAAAATATTTTCTTTGACCTTTCTCTATTACCATAATACTTTGTTATTTGAGGGATTATACTTTACAGTACAAAGTGATAATTTTTTGTTTTCCCAGGGATTACTGAAACAATAACTAACCCCCCCAAATCAAGTTGCGTTATGGGTAATGGAACATGATGAATAAACAAAAAAAAACAAGGCACAGTTAGCACTTACTAATAAAAATACTTAATATGTTTGTATTAAAATGTCTTTGAAATTGCCAAAAATTACAAAGAATGTTTGTTGGCTGTAAAAGTTGCCACCAGCCATGGAGATCTCTCTAACCATCAAACTTTTCTAAAGTTTCTTAAGCTTGAAGTCAATTTTAGGCCCTATTTTGTCTTATTATGCTGTGTGAATGAGTCAAAGTACAACCAATATGCACAATGTAAATTCAACAAATGATTGGCAACAAAAAAAATCATTTTGCATGTGCAGACCTGCCAAGTTTCATGCATTTGGCGTGAAAGTCACACATTTTTTATTCATTCACACATTTGTGCACGCATTTCTGCGAATCTCTGAATTTCATGCATTTCTGTTTTCAATCAATTAATGTACGTCTGCTTTCACCTAAAACCTTTTATGATGTTGTCCATTTTTCCCTTTGTGATTTGTATTTGCTTTCTAAGTGGGGTTTTGCAACAGAACATTTAGCATATATTGATCGAGAATAATATCAAGTCATCCGATCGCATGCTACGATCCTGAATGTGGCTTGGGCACTAATTGCCAGTCAAACACATGTTACATGGCCCAGTTTGCAATCAAACAAAAAAAAAGATAGGAGGTCACACATTTTCATCCGCAAAACTTGGCAGGTCTGTAATGTGTTAAGTTGTACAACCCAATAAATGTGTTTGATGTGCTAATCCAATCTGTGAATTTTTATTGATTGATTGATTTGTTGGTTGGTTGATTTAGGATATTTTCTGTGGGTGGAAGGCAGTGGAAGCTTGGAAAGTGGGACACGCAGTCTTTTCTAGGCCTGACTCTCTCAATCTGCAAGTCATACAAAAATATGGTGAAACTGGAACAAGTTGAAAAAAGTTATTCAAGGACACAACACAGTGGCAGTGGTCAGGCTGGAATCAAAACTTCATGACCTTTGGGTTATGAGTGACATACTAAATACTCAACCACTGTGCTGCCAACATGTAAAAATCACTATAAAATATAATTATTGGAAGTTTGGTCAGTGAAAATTAGGGAAAATTCAGAGAATTTCATTTCTTTTTCTTTTTTTGTCACAGATGCCTCATGAGTCCACAGTTGAACACACTGGTGAACTGCTTCACCCCACACCAGCAGGTGCATTGGGGCCAAGAGGATTCTCAGCCTCAGAAGACTCCCCCTTCAAAGGCATGTCCAAGGATTCGTCCACTTCATTATCAAGTGCTGGCAGCAGTGTATTTGAAAATGCTGCATCTACAACACATCTGGTTTGTGCACAAGATTTGGATGATGATGATGATGATGATAAAGATAAAAAACAGGTTCCAAAACTACCAAATTCTCCCTGTGGGTTTGATGATTCTTTCACAGTGGGTGGAACATGTGCAACTGATTAATCTTTGTCTGCTGAGTGGACATGCACAGCTACCAGCATTTTCACAAATGTACAAAGCAAAGGCTTTCTTGTTTGGCCCTCTCCTCAAATACTGAAATAGCATATATGAAAATGTTACATAAAGTTTTCAAAAACTCCAAGATGGACAACATGCTGTGCAACGGTTGTGCAATGGTTGTTGCCTTAGCAACAATACTTATTAATAATAATTAAAACTTGATTTTCATAATGGAAAGTAATTAGAGACCTTTAGATCTGAGGGAAAGTACGAGTATGACATTTCATGCATGCGCACACTTACTCTAACCAAGTCGTCATTGCAAGAAATCTCGTCCTCTCAATGACGAGTTTGCTAATGTAAGTGTGCACAGGCAAGAAATCTCATACTCTTACTTGTCCTCAGATCTAAAGGTCTCTATTAACTAGGTGGATACTGTTGCATGCAAAATTGTCAGCATTTATGTGCAACCATTTGGAAAATCTTGAGGAGGGGGGTGTCAATTGTCATCTTCTATTCAATGATTTTGCAAACCATGAATAAGCATAGTATAAGATTTGGAATGTTTTAAACAATTTGACCCAAATATTTGGTGTTACTTGTTCATGTATTTTCTTCACACAAAATTAAGATGACGATTTCGACTTAATTTGAAAGGTGGGCTTTAATAAATCCAGCAAATAGATATGTGCAAAACACCCAGAACACATTGATATGCTGTGGAGTATATCTGTTGGGTATTTGTGGCAGTATGCACTATGCAACTGAACATACACTTGCCATATTTTGTTCTGTTTTTAGCTAATTAGTCATCTTTCATGGTAAAAATTGCAATTGACCATTTTCCTGTCACCCAAAATGCAAATTGATTTAAAGGGTAAGATAGTTTTTTCAGTAATCCCCTGGGAAGCAAAGATTCCCATTTCCTGTTGTATAACCCCCCAAAATGCAAAGCACAGTGGTACTTGGGAAAAGGTCTGTAAGGTTTGTAGTTTTAAAATAAGTAGGTAGTTCCAATGATTTGGAGCTGAATTATAGAAACTCTGGGGGGTATCAGTTGAATACATAACTTTCGGAACCTTTGTTAAGTTATTTCAAAAATCAATAGAAATTGTGAACAAACACAGCTGGCCTTATGTCCCATTCACACATCTTGAACAAAGCTTAAAGTAGATGAAGGCCTTTATTGAGCGAAGCTGGATATTGTATATTTATATAATCAAAGCGTAAAGCACGGAAAAGAAATACTTTATGTCGCATATTGTTAATTAAGATCGATTTTGCTATACCTAAATCAAAGACTGGTGAAGCGAAACAGGCAAATGCAAAATAATGATTTAAAGAATAATAAGGGTTTATTACGGTAAAATCTATTTTTCCTAAGATCTCGCCAAGGGATTATATTAAAATTAGTTACTGTTTACATTAAGAAATATCACTTGTGCTCATCCTCGGAAACCCAAGGTTTTTCGGGCAGCATCCAAGACTGGTTATGCCAAAGCTAGACTGATGCCAAAGCTAGACTGATTCTCCTTGAATCTCCGAGGATGAACTTGTGTTGGGTTTGTTTTTAGATTATTTTATTAATGCGCTCGTTAGTTCTATTCATCAATTTTATCGTACGAATTAACTCGAAAATAAATTCTTATCTTTATTCATAAATCTGGCGTTATAATATTGTAATAAACTATTTTTAAAAGGTAAATTCTCATTAATACGCAATTATTGAAATATCTTAAGGTACAAGAAAATTGTGTCATGAAAGTTCAACCTGTGATTAAATTGTAACTGCTAAAGCTTTGTGTCGAAGTATTTTGTTTTGGCTGATAGTTGTTTAACGAAAGAGAGCGGCAATGAGGGAGTGTGATACAAACGGCGGCGATCATTTTTTTAGTCTTTTTTTGGCAGTTTCTCTTTTTATAAGGCAAGCTTGGTCAGCTGAATTTCAAGGCCCAAAAACGGCAATTTCATCACTGAAACACAAGGCGAAAACTAAAATTAGTCTTTAAAGAATTCACTCCTTTACACCAGGGTCCAAAGTTTATATCCGTTCATAACATTCATGTCGTCTGTCCAGTGCCCACCGCAGCCCTCGCTCCTGGGCCGCTAAACTACTGACCCAATACCCAAACTCTCCTCGCTAGCAGAAGAACCAGTGCTCCAACTGAATGCCCCATTCTACCTCCGGGCGGGTAAACCACTCTCCCTTCGAGTAGTCGGATCGATGCTCCAGCCCTCTCTCCGTTTCGACACCTCAACGACTCCCCATATGCCGGCAAACCACTGATTGGTGCGGCGCAAACTCGAAACTGTCCGGTTATGTAGCAAAGTACTGCACAAGCCTTGTGGGGTTCATTGTAGTTTGAGGAATGTAAATTCAAAAATCTTGGTGTATAAGTCGACCCTCCTTTTTAGGGCAAAAAATAACTTTCTAATGTTACCCATGTATAAGCCTTTGTGAAAACGAGGTCATGGAAAACACAAAAAGGTCATAGAAAAGGTCAAGACATGGAGAGTCGTGGAATTTGAATTCTGGGATTTTAGTTAGTCTCGGATTTTCTAAAGTTGAATAACTTTCTCCCAAATGCGTCAGTCAGACCTATATTGCACATGCAAACTTCCCTTGACTCCCAAATACCATTGCAAGCATAGCGGAGTCCATTGCAACAAATGCATGTAAACGCAGGGGGGAGGGGAGGGGAAGGTATAAAAACCCGAGACTGAAAAATGCGAGACCAACTATAATTTCGTAGAGTTCAAACCCTGTTGTCGCACTGGAATATTCTTTTTCAGTGGAAAAACTATGTGACTGAATAACTCGCATACAAATATACAAATTTCTTCATCAAATAGCTTGTCTCTACATGTCTGATCTCACCTCTGTCGCTCAACTTGACTGTTACAACCCCGGTTCTAGCCACTGACAACCGTGGTGCACATGAACTGAATGCCTGTAGCATAAAGAAAAACACTGTAGGAAACTAGCATTTACTGTATTCCCTCCCTTAAATTTTGCACGGGCAGATATTTAAATTGGCCAAGCTGGCCTTCTGGAAAATGAAGCAAGATGAACATCTTTATCGGATGACGTCTACGCACCATTAACTTTACCACATGTTTCAAGACTAAAACATTATGAGGTTGTTTAGAAATGAACAATGCGCTTTAATTTAGCCATCGTTTAAATCTCGATATTTCTTGATTTACCCATCGAAACCTTGTGAAATATTGTTCTTGCTTCGAGTCTTTCCAGCCTCAGATTGTTTTTAAATTGTCCTTAAATTTTGGGGCAATCGGAGCCTCATTGTTCTTATAAAGCTGTTTTATAAATATAAACTATACACGTATAAAGAAAGTCTAGAAGCCTAGCTTTTAGAAAAACTGGGAATTTTTTCTGCGTAGGCGAGCAGCAAAATTTATGATTTGGTCAACAAAATTGACATGGTATGTTGTCACTGTCAGATTGGGTAGATCTAAGACAAAAGTCTTGTAACTTAAAAGAGTTAGCCTGTCGTTAGAGCAAAATCATTTTTAAAATTGTTTGCAACACCTTGCTTTGGCAAAAGATTAACTTTGCAAACGTCGGTCTTGTACCCAACTTGACGGTGGTAATATACTATTTGACCAAGATGCATGTCATCCTGACCGTCTGTTCATTTTCCACGTACGATTAGATCATAGCTGACAGTTTTCGCGCGCTTTTGTGTGGCGCAAACGTGCAACTATAACTCGATAGACGCACGCCGTTTTAATATACCATAGTATACACGCGACTTATTAATCTGGGAAGTTAGCTGGAACCAAAACTGGTTTCAAAGAGGTTTCTATATGGAAAACGAAGTAATTGAAGACGACGATCAAGAAATTAGATAAGTTACAGAACTTTGCTATAGAGCATTCGAGAAGCCAGAGAAACACTCGACTCCGCTTCGTGCAACGCAAACGTTTCTCTCGCACTCTCCAAACTTCCCACATGCATCCATAAACTCACGCTTAGCATATATGGACCATTTCCTAATTACTGCTTTTCTTTCATAAATGAAGTAGCGATCATGCCTTCAATAATTACAATTTCTTTCTCATTGTCTTTTGATAGTGAACTAAATGGACGTCGACTCTTTCAAATCTAGTTCCTCCTTGAAGCCAAAACGAAAACGTGAACACTTCCATAACTATGTATTGTTCTTTCTTTCGATGCTGGTCAAGTTTTGAATCCAAAGAACCTTTAATGTTTTACTTTAAGCGGATGTTTGCTAATAGAACCGATGTCGGGTTTTTCTTATCTGCAGCTGGCATTTTGTTTTGCGATCATTTAATTAGTGATGGAACAAAAACTCCGTCAAGAGAAGCCGAGAATTCCGCAGTGATAGCATGATTACAGAAGTGCAATCAACTTTTCTTTGAAATTGTTAATAAGATCTGATTTGTTTTTATTGCTACCGAAAAGCAAATTTGTTAATTACGATGTTTCTTACCATAAATGAGGTTCTTCATATATTTTTGTAGAAGACTAATATGGAAAAGCTCAGGTTTTGTTTTAACCGAAATGATTTTTTCTGAGTATTTTTACCTTTGGTGTAGACGAACATTTTTTAACTTGGTGAAGACGAAATAAGACGCCTTAGCTTGTTTTGCGATGCGTTTTATAAAAGCTAATAGAATGTTAAAAAAGGTTTCTTTGGATTTCCAAAGTTAAAACGTTTGAAAATCCGTGAAATATGTCACATGCACTTGAAACTATCGAAGGCCAAGTTATCTTTGATTGGTTCAGGATACAACTACAAATATGTTTGTTTACATAGTCGAGATAAATCGCGAAACATTGCAATTATTCAATTTGCTTTTTGTAATACTCGTCTCCATCTGAAAGGAAGTGGGAAAAATTTTGGTTTCTCGCTCTGGGAAAGATAGAGAACTTCAGCCGGTTTCTGTTGGCAAGTTTTTCTCCAACAGCCCATCTGTTCCAATGTCGTTCAGTAAATGCTATATAAATGCTCTTTTTGGTACTGCAGTATAAAAAAGTATTCTCAACTGATATGGAAGGATCTCTTCTTAGCGTTGTCTTCTCAGTGGGCATTTTAGGTAAGTGTTTATGAAAAAATACTTGAGCCGTAACGTTGCCAATTTATATTTGTATTTTATTCAGTTGTTTATTCTTATTTTAATATAAGGTGAGAGAGACCAAAGTTAAACACAGAACCAAAAGCCGTTAGAAATATTTGAATATATGCTCTGAGTAACATGCCACCCTAAAAACTGTACAGAGTCTCTGAGTAATTTGCTATCCTGTATATTGGTCTGTACAGATGCTATGAGTAATTTTCAATCCTGTATTAAATAATATTGAAAAGATTTTCTGGCTTTTGTGCTAAGATCAGTATTGGTAGAGAGTGGTTTCACTATGAAATGACATTCAACGTTTTTCTTCGATGTCTATACGATCTGGTAAATAAAGTAAGGATCAACGTTTTCTGTGGAACTCGAATTTGATCAGACAAACTTACTTTGAATGACCACATGCTCCTGTACTAATTTACCAAACACTTGTAAACCTACCAACTATCCTAAAATGTATCAGATGCAGTATAGGTTTCAAAGCAACATTAAGTTAAAAAGACGAAGAGCTTCGTAGAACAATTTATTACAAGTTCAACTTCAATAAATCCTCAACGTCGCCAACTACGAAGAAGATATTTTGTTTGCGTTATCTCAAACACCGGAGTTGTTCTAATTAAAGGTTGAAATAATAACACCGTAAATGTAATTTTTCACCACGAGAAAAGCAACACTGATGAAATGCTCTTAATGTTAGGAAAGTATTAGGGTATTTTTATTTGAAAACTTGCCATAAAATTAACCGAATGCCTATTGTGTTATCTTTTCAAAACCTGCACTTGTAAACTCAGTTAAGATGTCATGAAGAAGCTACAGTGTGCATGTATCAAAAATTAACGTAAGAACGACCAATAAATGTACGGAAACTTAGAGATCTGGATATTTACTAGATAATCAAGCTATATACTCTCCTTCACCAAGGTCTTGAGAGAAATACATATATCTCTTTTTTCTCATCAAAATCATTCTCTACATTTTCGTTCGTCTATAATATAATAGGAAAGGAATTAGGGTATTTTTATTTGAAAACTTGCCATAAAATTAACCGAATGCCTATTGTGTTATCTTTTCAAAACCTGCACTTGTAAACTCAGTTAAGATGTCATGAAGAAGCTACAGTGTGCATGTATCAAAAATTAACGTAAGAACGACCAATAAATGTACGGAAACTTAGAGATCTGGATATTTACTAGATAATCAAGCTATATACTCTCCTTCACCAAGGTCTTGAGAGAAATACATATATCTCTTTTTTCTCATCAAAATCATTCTCTACATTTTCGTTCGTCTATAATATAATTATGCCATATTAACCAGAATTTCCCTAAAACCAAAGTGGTAAAACTCAGCTTTCTAATTTTTATTATATCGGCGCTTCGCAGGTGTATTTGTGCTTGCAAATTTGTTTCCGATAGAAATGAATTGAAAACACTCACCCGATCTTTTGTAAAACCAGCATTGTAAATATTCTTGCAAAACTGACTTTCTTTTTCAGTTTATGTGCCAATTTCTTTTTCTCTTCTATTTTTAAAATCATTTTTCCCTTTTTTATATAATATTCAGACCTATAGACAACTTATAATTAACAATGCATCTTCTGCTAAACAAACAAAGAGATGCATTTTTCCTTGTTATGGAACATTGCAGTACCACCTTAATAGCAGTTTTCGATTGTCTGCCACGCAATAAGAAAGTTTGTAGGAAGTATGGAAATTGAAACTGGAAACAAATAAAGAAATCTATCTGTAATCCTTCTATCCGGTTGGTCTTATCTTGAAGATTTAATGATACCTGACAGCTTTTAAAAACAGAAAGTATTTCTGCATCAAAGGGCTCTGTTAATGTTTGTCTACTGTTAATCCTGTCAAGTTGTCTTCAAATGAAAATAACCTGTCTTCTTTCTCAGTAAAGATATCGAGGTTTAAATTTCAAAGGAATAGCCGACAGTTAATGTTTTCTTAAACTTCCCTTTTATTTCCCACTGGCTTGAATAGCAATTAAATTAAGCCTTTACTAAGAACAACAGTCGAATATTGTTAACAAAATCTTAAAAAGTTTTTCATTGGTTATCATAAGTATGGCAAATAGATTGCTTAGATATTTCGAGAACAAAAAATAGATTGCTAGACATAACGAAAGATCAGAACGGCGAATAGCAGTGTATCCTTTCCCGAGCCAAGTGGCTCAAAAGATCAGCGTTTAACTCCGGTTGCCGTATTGATAAGCGAATGAGAGTCTGTGACCCCCCTGGACAGGACACTAATCCATCGCAGGTTAGCTCCCAGAAGAAGCTGGTACTCATTTATACAGCGGATGTATATGCGAGAGTAAATAACTTCAACCGGCAAATTGTCGAGGAAAGTTTGATTTCTGTCCTATACGGTTAAAAGTTGAAATTTGGTGAATCGTAATTCAACTCCGTTTCATGCCATCCTGACGGTATCAGTTTTGTTTGAGGAACTATATTCAAACAGAGTTACTTCTTCGATTAAATCAGTCCTTATTTAAGAGATAATGCAATATTTTAGCATTTACCTTTACAGTGCATATCCTTGAAACTATGTACAGTAGAGGAGCGTTGATTTATTAGTCTAATAATTCAGTGAGTTACGAGTCAGTGAGTAAGGTTAAGGTTAAGGTTAGGATTAGGTTTATGGTGTCAAGGTTAGGGTAAGGCTCGAGTAGGTTTATGGTTTTAAGGTTAGGATTAGGTTTATGGATTCAATATTTGGATTATGGTTTCAAGGTTAGGTTTATGATTTTAAGGTTGGGCTTAGGTTTATGGTTTCAAGATTAGGTTTATGATCTTAATGTTAGGTTTATGATCTGTGTTTTGGATCCACAATTTGCAACATGGTTTTGAAGTATAATCGACTCTTTAGGTTAAGGTTAAGATTAAGTCAATTATGGTTTCAAGGTTAGGTTTAGGTTTTTGTTCACGTAGTATTTAAAAGATTCTAATACCCAGTAAGTGTATTTTGAAACACGGTCACATATCTGAATCACCCAATTAAAAAAAAAAAGAATTTTGGATTTTGACTCATGTTCTTGTAACTCATGACTCATTGGAAATTGAAAATTAACACCAAAAGGCTTAACGCTGGTATTTTGAGCTTGAATTTAAAGATGAAAACCTAGCCTTAGTTTTGATAAACATACTTTCTGTGAAACTATTCTAACATTTTTAATGTATGGTTGTAATAAGACAAATAAGAAAGACCAAAACAAATCATGGCAGTTGTACAAAAAACAACCATGTTATCAACATATTTATATACAGACAAAGTTACTCTGTTTCATCGTTCACAATAACAACAACAACTTAAAACAGAAACGTTTAGCATTTAAACTAAACCCTACTCGTAAACAGCAAAACTAATCGAGGCGGGTAGGTTGTATATAAAGATAAGAATACAAAGAATTAAACTGCTTTTTATATTAATTGAAAAGAAAATGAGAAAAGAAAAAAAGAACATAAATAATAATAATAATAATTATTATTATTATACTTATAAAATAAAGTTACATCATAAGAAATGGCGAAATAAATCACTTACTGGAAGTTCGAACCGCTTCACGCGACGTTTCGACCGTAATCTACGGCCTTCATCGGGCTAATGGTGGCTTTTGCTAGGTAGGAAGGAGAAGAGAGAATGTCGCATTCAATATAGAGGAGGACTAAATTTATGCATTCCCGAAATTATTTCTGGTACACCGATATATTTATTTTCCATTTCAAGTATGTTTCTTAGTAACAGTTGTAAATGTTGTTTAAGTTGCTTAACCGTATCTGGCCCGGGCTTTTTTGTGTTTCCTGGGCCGG
>JANSTQ010149633.1:0-11881 GCA_026167885.1 Bergia puertoricense
TTGTTTGCAAGCGAGGAACACAAGAACAAGATAAGGGATGCCATCATGGCACCATTTGCAAGACGTTAAATTTAAAACCACTGCCCGTTTCTTTCTGTCTGTCGTTCTTTTCGGCCAATACCTACTGTCTCGAAAAGAAGCCCATACTATCTCGAAAAGAAGCCCACTGGACTTCTTTTCAAGATGGGCTTCTTTTCAAGATTATCTTTGCAAACTCAAGAAGGGGGCTTCTTTTCGAGATGGGTTTCTTTTCGAGATTAAGCCCACTGGGCTTGTTTTCGAGGTTTTGCGGTATATATATTTCTGAAAAAAAGTGGTGAAAATGTTGCATATCATAGGGATATTTGTTAAATTACCAGTAAAATAATTCTATATAATTTCACAAACGACAAAAAATTCTGTGTTCAAGACCACCACAGTGGCATAGTAACTGATCCCCTAAATTCAATATGTTTCCATTTATCCTATTTACCTTAAATTTCATTTTGTTCTTTTGCAAGTTCTAGGGTACCTTACGAGAAGATTAGTGTATCATAATTTATTATTTCTCAATGCTTCTTACCTTAAATGCATAATTTAAATACGAAATCCTGCATCTATTTCAAAAAAGTTTAGGGTCGGAACTTTCAAATGTTATATGAAATCGTGTAAAATAAGTAAAGGAATTTTCATTTAAGTAAAGTAAAGTAAAGTAAAGTAAAGTAATTGTGTCTGCAAAATTGAGTTTTTGATAATGTTAGACTGATTTTCTAACTCAATCTTGCACGTGTTTGGAATAACTCTATTTTAAAAATATAATAGTGTTAAGACAAATAAACAAGTCACCACCAGCATCACATTTGCCAAATAAATAGTTTATCCATTTCATTTACCTATCGGTAATCATTATGTTCAAACATCTATTATGGTCAACTGTATTCCTAGCCTGTGATTTGCTTATTCACAGTAATAATATAATGGCATTCGGAGAAAGACAACTCTTTGATGTACATTTCACTCAGCTTTGATAAAGGTTTAAAATTACAAACATTTTCTTTAAGTTGTACCGCTGTCCAGACATCCATTGAGGTAGTTCAGGAGAACGAAGGTGATCGCAAATAATTTATAATTTGCCATGTCGTAACTAGTCGAGTCTGTCAGACCATATGAGACAATATCTTGCATACGGCATACCGACCGCTGAACTAAATTTCTGTCATTCTTTTAAATGCACTTTGTAGAAAATTATTCTACTAGAAGTTACTCCCATCTGTATCTTATTTTCGTATGAGCATGATGGAAAATGATAATGTCCTTTCCGCTCTCGTTGGACCATTACTGTCAAACTCACCGTGCCACGATTTGCAGGTAAATCAGAACAAATTTTGCTCTTCCAAGCCCCTAAAAATCTGACTTCCCACATATTTCTATTCATCTTCGACTTCCTAAACACCGGGACATAAAACTTTATAGTTAATTCTGAGCTATTTTCAACGTACAGTTTCATTTTCAGTTTTCAACTTGGATTACAATAATTGTGCCCATGTGCATAGCTCGAAATAATCGATCGCTCACTCGCGCGATGACGGCATTGGGTTTTTGTCGCTGATTGCTCGAATCTATAAAAAAAATCTCCTCTTAATCTTTATTTTAAAAGTTCTTAATCTTTATTTTAAAAGTTTCAAAAAGCAAAGCTAATCCAGTGACTGCTCAGATGTTGGCGTAAGTAGCGGTTTTTGATGAAGGAGGAAACCGGAGTACCCAGAGAAAATCTCCGACGTCGGAGAGGGACCGCAAACCCAGTTCACATACTTCCCCGATCGAGAATCGAACCCGGGTCGCATTGGTAATTATTGGTAAGAGACGAGTGCTCTGCCACTACCTCACCCCGACGCTCCATGTCTGTTAGGAGTTTACGGGAACATCGCACTTCAAGATGTACATGATAGTGATGAACTCATTGTTAATGTACTGAAGTTTCTTTAAACCTTCTAGATCCAACCAAAATGTTTCTCGATAAAAAAAAAACGCGTGTTATGGCATCGCCACAGTTTTAAAAGCTGCATGTGCCGATGACGTTTAGGACAACAATATTACGAGTGCCTTACATCACTGATTCGCGCCGTGGTAACGCTGAACGTTGTGTGTTTATCTCTTTACCTGTTGTATACTTCGTACTTCACCCTATATTAATTCTGTCGAATTTAATTGAAGTCGCTAAACTTAGCAGCAAAGTTCGTCTAAAACAAATTGCGAAAATCTGATAAACTTGATTTTTTGTTGTGCGAAATGAACTCTTCAGATTTCTATAATTATAGTTTAACGGTTTCAGTTTAATTCGACTGAAGTACAACGTCTAAGAAAGGCTTAGAGAGCTCAATAAACTTATAAAGTAATTTTACAAAGAAAAATGTCAACACGACATTTTATGTGTTGTCTTATTGTGGCCCGGATTCCGACTCTATTAGTCTATACCTTATCTTTGTTATCGCAGTTTCACGTTCACAATAGGGCTTAGATCTATATATGATACGTCATGCAAAATACTTTGCTGACCAGTTCCAAAATTTAACTTTTTCCTTAGTGTGTAAGAGGGTGCCATACCTACACAGCACGGTTAACAAAACTCTTTCGAAATGGCGGAATTACAACTGAATGTCAACACATGTAGAATCAGCATGACTGCAATGATCTTTGAATACTAATGTCATATCCAGAAATAACTAGATTCCATAGGTGAATGTCTGAAATAACAATATAACTATCCGCTATGCTCTATTTAAGGTACAGTTTTAGGGTTTCGCTAAAGTGTTTTAACACTTTGTTTTAAAGTTTCAAAGTGAAAAACTAGGTGAACTGCACTAACTGTCTTTGTTAATTTAGGTATTTATGTCATTGTAAAAAGAACACCAAGTCAAACTTTGTGCCTAGCGTTGCTCTGTATGTTTTACAAAGCTTCAAACATTGACCAAATTTACACTTAATTTAGTGCTTTTAACCCCATTTTGGGGGTCATAATTTCTCTTAAACAAATAATCTGCAAGGATCTTTCAATTGTGGCATTTAACGTCACTCCCCACTACGTTTCTACCTGCTGAGTTTGGAGCCACATCGGCTATTACCACTCTTTTAAAGGCTCTGCACCAGTTTCCTAGACGGGTCTCTTAAACGAATGTTTTGTGATTTAAATTGTTAGAGAACAGCAATTCGCCTGGAAGCGATGGCTTCACTGCCGATTGTAAGCATAGTTTAGACTGTTGAAAAAAACATTCACGAAAGACAAAGTGTAAACAAAACTTCTATGATCTATTGTTGTGGTTTACGCTGGAAAGATACAGACACAGACGTCATTGTTTGAACCGAACATTAAAACAAATTGTCAAATATTGAAATGGGATGATAAAGGAATTGGCACCAAATTCTCTTTGCCCACAAAACGCAGTCTTACTACTTCATACAAAAACTGTTAAAGAAAAGTTAAAAGTCGATTTTCATTATATCACCATTTTTTCAAAATTTATTTATTTTAGGTTGTTAAATTCTTTCTCCATTATGAAATTTAACATTACCTTGAAAATACTATTCAGAGAGTGAATTATATTACAGTTTAAATTACATTTAGCGACGAAACATTTGATTTTTTTTCTTTCTTATGTTTTCTTTACAACCTGTCGTGTAATAATGTTTTGTAATATATCTTGCAATTATTTTTTTTCACAGTTACATCATTTCCTTCCTCCCTGTATAAAATCAAATAGTAGTTCCATTACCCTAACTTGTTACTATTGTTTTCTTAGTTTCCAACATGCTTGTGTTAGTCGTGATAGCTGTAACCGCTACTGTTGTAAGTGGAGCAACCTGTCCCAACGCTGATAATCAAGGAACTGTTCGTTGCAACGGAAAGGGTTTAACTACAATTCCACAACTTCCTGAAGAAGCAAGAAAAGTGTAAGTTGGACGTTTTTTGACTCCCAGTATGTACTCAGAAACGAGTTCTAGCTGTTTATACTTCCAGGACATGTAATAGAATTTGCAGCGGAAATTTAAATCGTGGTTCTCACCACAGGAAGCACATACTATGAGTGAGTGTTGTTAATGTACGGCATCGAGCAAATTTATAAGACTTTGTATGGGAATTTCGAGTCTCACCGTTATCACTGTAAAAAATGAAGTAAAGGACCTTTGACTTGCATGACGTGTTCTTTGTGTCTTTCTGGCTCTGTGGTGGCGTTTCAAGCCATTTCCACGATTTTCAGTCCCTCATTTTTCCCCCCTCCATGAAAGGAGAAAGGGATGGAAACAAATCGGCCGCGATTGAGCTGACCCACACTCGATCGTTGCAAAATTTTTGCTGCTAAATCGCGTCCCCTTGCTTTTAAACTCCACACAACCACAGGTAGATAGATTTCAAACGTTTGAAACGCTGGAGCTTCCGTTGTCGAGGCCACAAGCCAGCAAGAAAATCAAAGATGCTGCTATTACAGAGCCGTTTGAATCTGTTACTGGGAAAAGATGGACCACGAAGAAACCGTTACTGCTTGGACGGCCTGGACACCAGTCAAAAATTAGCGCGGAGAGACCTGGGCCTCCTGTGTTCTCACGGACAAAGCATAAGACTTTTTTTTTTAAAAAGATATTTACCTTCAAAACTTGCCCAAAGAAGTATGTGCTACAACCATTTTCATCAATAAAGTGCAACCCAACCAAAAATCTAAACTAAAAAATGTGTGATTAATTGCCATTTGATAGGCTCGATTGAAAGATGGATGTTCAATTTGGAGATAAACGACAGCAACGCAAGAAATTGATGTCGAAATTGGACAATAAACTTGGAATCTAGTGCAGTTGGAGCTCCAATAAATGAGTCTCATGTGAATGAATGGCGACAGCTGAGGAGTATAAACATCTGTTGATCGAATGAAGAATTAGAAAGTGTAAACTATAAACAAAAAAGTTTTTAACCAGATAAATAGGAATTACTATACTAGGTTTTACTGGAAGTAATGCAATACATTTTAAAATCTCAACTCCCTCAGCAATTACTGAGACTACAAAAATAAGTTATCATATGTATCATCTATCATCACCACCGTATATTTATGAGCAGCTTCTAAATGCAAATTTTAAAATGTTTCTTTGTTAGGTATCTGAGTTTCAACGACATAGCTAAAACTGTAGCTAATGGCATTTTTCAGTTGTTGTTGACATCGTGAGAAAAAGCGGCGTCTGCTGTCGAGACTATCTGAACGGTCTCAAACTGAATTTTTTTTATCGAAACACAGAAATAGAAAAACGAGCCCACTCGCTCTGTTCAGTTATAGAAGCACGCGTGAATTTGTAAGTACACGAAGGAAGTGCTTTGGAGAAACACGAGTCGAAGGCGAGTGTTTCTCGCACCCCTTATTTTCATGATTACTCTTAGTGAGTTTTTCATGTATGATCATCAAGTCCAGTTTAAACCGGTTGAACACTCTTGTTTCTTTCAATATACTTTATATATAGTCGTTTCATTAATTTTGAAAGCGAAATTTCAAAGCGTTTGCTTCAAATCAGAAAGAAGCATTTCTACTTCAAAGAGAGTTATTTAAAAAGTAAATCAATTCGTTGTTGGAGTAAATTTAGACTTCAGTACTTAGCTCTACATGGCAACTGTTTGTTTCGTTCAGTTAGGAAAATACTCCAATACTCCGCGTAGCAAATATTTCTTAATTCCTTCCTGACCTTTCACGTTTAAGTATTCTTTTATTCCCCTGTGTTTGATGTACCCAGCAAACAATTCAAGTAGCTATCCGAAGTGTCTGACTGTTTGTGTAAACCTAGTTTCACCGCTGAGCAGGAGATTCAACTGATTCTTTCTCTTCATCAGCTGTTAGCTTCGAAAGATTTCATGATTACTGTTAGTGAGTTTTTCATGTGATCAAGTCCAGTTTAAACCTGCTAAACACTCTTTTTCTTCGCCCTTCACACGATCTGTTTCTTCTTCAGTCTTCAAAGCGAAATGAGCACTAAGACGACGACTCGACGGTGCATGGACGACGCGCTCAACATTCGGCGCCAAAAATTGCCAATTTACCGCCTTTCACAGGCATGTTGGCAAGACACACACACGTTGCCGGTGTGAATTTTAATTTTTTATAAAAGCTAAATTTTAAAAAGTCAAAATTCATAGAAAAGTTTCGGAAATTAGCGAGTTTCGCAGCCATTTTAGAAAAGAGGATGACGTGACAGAAGCGATAAAACAACGCTGCACAGCCAATCAGAAGGCGTGTTATATCTGCTTTATTTTATAACAGAAAATAAAAAACGATGGGAAAGACACTTTGTACCACTCCGTCTCAGCCATGTGTCCTCTCAGATCAACTTTCAAAGGAATTGGTAACCTCGTTTCGAGAGATGCCTGTATGAACCAGCTACTATATGTGCAAATGAGATCGGAGAGCGCAAAAAGTTGGACAGTTTGACGTGTACGGCATTTGAATGTTGTATCGACTTAGTTTTACTTCTCTTTAAAGAACTACAGACGGTTCATTATTTATTAATTTTAACTCTTTTGCAAATTGTTGCATTTTATACCCAATCAGCAAACTTTGGTATGCGTTTTGTACCCAGTCTACAATTTATACGCATACCGAGTTTTTAGTTTGCATTTAAATTGACACTGATATTTTATATCTTTATTAGGTATCTGCAGTTCAACAACTTTCCAATCATCCCCAATAACTCATTTACAGGATTAACAGCTTTACGGAAACTGTATGTAACACATCTACGAATACTTCAGCTTGATAACGCGACGTTCGAATGATTTTCCTTTATCTATGGTCCCAGGTACTAACCATTACTATCGTGTTTGTTACGCCAGTTCTAGTCAGAGCTTAATGATTTTTGGCTTCTGTCTGTCAAAGATAACAGATCAACAGGCTGCGCATCTGCAGTAATGTAACAAAACAATGACAATTTATAGTTTTTGATTACAGATAATACAAGGTTCAAATGAAATCACTTTAACCTTTCAGAGTTAAGGTTGGAAAAACGTCTAAGACGGCTAAAGTTGATCCCCGTCCTTTGTTTATTAGGGTGTTAAGTGTGGAAATGAACAATCCATATGGAGGTTAGATTTTCAGTTAAGCGAAGATCTTCATTTGTATAACAATCACAACAGTAGCAAGAACGTCGCGGTTAAACGTAGCTGGGAGAAAGAGATTTGAATACCATCTCATAGTGAATGAAACTCTTGAAATGGATGTACATCTTACACAAACAATAACGCTTTTTAGAAATTCTTTTAAAAAGAAGTAAATACTGAATTCAATTTCAATTTTAATTCATAGTTATTGTTAATATTTTTTAAATTCGTAATTTTTTTTTTCTTTATGGAGGACCCTAATTCAAATAATAATTGGCGACTGCAGCTTGGCGATTCCTTCCAATATGTTTACTTTAGTATAATGATAATTAACCTTCTAATGGACATCCCCTAAATCATAGATGTAACGTTGGCTGAGGATTGGTAAAAGCAATAATTACCCTTTCCAGATTCAGTGGGTGTTCCACAAGGATCAGTATTAGGGTCATTACTATTCCTGCTATACATTATTGATTTCCACAATTGCTCCAGATTATTTGACTTCCATATATTTGCAGATGATACGAACTTATTTCTTAATGATCGCAACAGAAATAGATTTAGAACTAGAGAAGATCAACACTTGACTACGTGCAAACAAGCTGTCTTTAAGTGTTTAGAAGACAAACTACGTTCTCTTCCATCCACCCCAGAGAAAAATTAGGTATTCACTTATTACGAAAGTAAAAAATCAAATTATGAAACAAGAGCATAGTGCAAAATATTTAGGTATTCTAATAGACAACAATCTAACTTGGAAACAACACATTCGTGATATTGAGTAAGAAGATCTCTAGGGGGATTGATATTATCTCCAAAGTCAGGAATTTTCTTCCTATCGATGTTATGATACAGCTGTATTACTCGATTATTTACCTATTTTTAACATATGGGCTAATAATCTGTGAAAATAATTATGAGTTTTCACTGAGACCTATCATCATTCTTCAAAAAAAAGCTGTCAGGAGAATAACTTTCTCAAAACAAGATGATCATACATCACCTGTTTTTAGTGTCTTAAGAATACTTAAGCTCATTGATCTAATCTATCTGTCTAACTATAATGTTTGAGTAATATGCTTCCATCGTCATTTGATAAATTCTTTGACTCAGTGTCATCTGAGCACAAATATAATACCATATTGGCTTCAAAAACATCTTACTATATAGCTTCAGTAAAAACAAACTATGGTAAATTTAATATACGATGTAAGTGGGCAGTAATATTGAACTTCTTGAGTGAAGATCTAAAACATCAAAGTTTTAGAGCCTTCAAAAATAAAATAAGAGATGATGCATTGCAATCATACATCTAGTGTGGGTCTTTTTTTGCCCTTCATTTCTCTTGATTACATTGATCAACATCCAATAAGATTTGATACTTCATAATAGCAACCTCTCAATATAGCTCGCTATCTTTTTTGTATTGTTTTGTTTTTCCTGTTAGTGTTTAGTGTTTTTTTTCATTGGTATTTTCTGTGTCGACCCATTGCTACAGCAATCAAACATGCCATCCATTTAGCTTTGTTTAGCTACTAGGTTATTCTAGGTGGCAGTTACCTTTGTCTGTCGAGTAACTATTACATTGCCGTTAAGGTAGTAAAGAAACTGTTGTTGTTGTTAAAAAGTAGGCTTTTAACCGAGTGGGTTTATATCCAAGGGATTTATAACCGAGAGAGCAGGTAACCGAGCTTGATTGTAAAGAGAGATTTATGGGAGATTACAGACAGCATTAAATCTAGCAGAAAAAATATATTTTCTACACTATCAGCACTCCTGGCATTAGATACATTAAGTTTGAATAGTACATTATAGTATAAATCGTAAATACAAGAAAGTTCAGCATAAATATTTTCTTCTTTTACTTCCATCTAATCTCCTCTCTCAGTCGGATTAAGAGTTGGTTTAGTACACAGTTCTATCACACTTTTAGGCCGAAATAAAAATATGCATAAACCATATGTATGTAGGTTTTGAACAAAGCGGCAGGTTAGCTCTGCACCAGCCTTGCTTTTTAATCTCAGCTGGCATTTGAAAGCTCATTTCTTGCGGTTTTGCGTTGTGGTAGATATCTCGAAATTAACTTTATAACAGCCATACCAATATAAACATTTCAGGCACAGCAAGTGTTGAGTGACCACACAATTGCAATGGTTGCTTCTAAACTTACGATTGTTTCTTTCTTAGGTATATGTATCACAGCAAGATAACAACCATCGTCAAGGGTGCGTTTACAGGATTAGATTCGTTAGAAGTACTGTAAGTATCGAGTCTACAATTGTAATCCTGATAACTTGCCATTCATACTTTTGTTCTTCTTTATTTTAGGTTCATGCAAGTTCATCATCTCTAATGTTTACCATCGTTTCACTTAGATAGCAGATTTTTAGCCTGAACTTCGGTTTTGGTCTTCCGTCAGTTTAAAGGAAAAAACAACAAGAACAAAATTTTATTTGCACCATTTAGAAAGTTAAAATTACATTAACAAAAGGAATAGCTTAAGCGAAGCTATCCGAATCGCTGGGCACTCGAAAGTATTTGATGTGAACAGACTGTGTACCTGAAGGCAAATTTTATATTAAGCATGCTTAGCTAATTCCAATATTTCTTCATTAATCAGAGGTCGTTAATCTCAAATCATCAAGATATCAAATATAGGTATCAAGGGAAAAAATTATCTGATCCGTCGTACTATTAATTCAGTGTACAGTATGTTTGTGTAGCACAGTTTAAGCTAGCCTGCAGGGGATAAGATATAGTGAAGTTTCAGTAATTTCAACTTCATACATACAAGGTGTTCTTAAAATTGAAAAAAAGCAATTCAAACTTGATTATGGTCAAGTTATAGTCTATGTCCGTAATTTTTTGTGGCCGGTTTATAATTGAACAATTTGTAATAACGGGGAAGGGAGTGCTTACATTGAAATAAAAAATCTAATAGAACATTATTCATCTGACTGTAGACACGGAAACTGTCGAGATAAGAGCTTTCTATACTTGTCGTTATCATCGATTATCATAAAATGTTAACATCGATGCTAGGAGATCACTCATTATGTCAACTGACGATTTATTTTAAACATAACTACCTTTAAACTTCACTTCAAAAATTATTAAATCAGGACTCTACTCCCTTAAGAATTACGAGAACCGTTTAAGATTTGAAGCTGATCTGAAAGCTGGTAGGAACAAAAATAAAAATGACATCAATGGATGCCACGGACGTTATAACTTTTAGCTGAAATTTAGTAAGACGTTTGAAGTTTGCTATAACACATAGTTGTTGTAGTATTTCATGCTAAATTACTGAAATTTACCAAGAAATTGTTTATTAGCAAACTCTTGTCATGTCAAACCATACATTGCATAAAATTTTTCCATAAACAACCTGCGCTGACACCATCCTATGTGGGTCAAAGGATGTGACTGACTACGGCTAAAAAAAAGCCAGCAATGAAAAGCTTGCTGGAATGTAGTGTTTTCTGCCCCAACACGATAATGCTGCAAAAAAAGATGGATGATACACGATCTTATATGAAAACACTTTATAAGAACAATGAGACTAAAATCGTAAAGAATTTCAGCCGAATCAGTAATGATACGCCCAAATTTTTAAAATATTTTTGCAATTTTTATTTTCATACATAAATGTTTAACCATGTAAAACTGATTGCTAAAATTAAGCAATTCCACATCTTGTGTTTTGATTAATTAAATGCACAGTATTAAATCTGTGCGCCGATCAACGAACGCGTTTTTCCAACGTCCAAACAGATTGCAATTTGCAATCTGGCACTTGAGTTGAAGATTCACCTTCGTTACAACATTGCATAAAAAAGAACAAAATTCAAACAATATGAGGTTGAGAAGCCTAAAAAACTAGGAACAACGAGTCTCTGCCGAAATGTCTGCCTCTTATAAAATAACATGTACGCAAAAATAAAAAAGAATTAATGAGATTATAAGGAGAGATATTTTGCAGGTTAAAACACCTTTAAACCTTACAAAAAATCTGCCTTCTTCACTTTTGGAACAAGGATTTGTAAATTGTATTTGTGTTTTTAACTCCAAGGATGTAACAGCCGAGAAGCCAAGGAGGCGCAGAGCCATAATTAACGTAGATTTCGTTTTAATAGATTCAAACGCAAAGAACGCTTTCACTTTTCTTTCCCTCTTTGCTTCATGTATTAACTCTAACAGCTCACAACTGTGCATGCTTTGAATTGAATAGCCCTTATTCGTGATGACGTCAGAATAGTGTTTTTGTGCACCAAAACGGGGCTTCGTGATACTCAGTTGCTAAGTGCTGCGAAGTGCAGTGAATGTGGTTGGAATTTGTATATTTTTCGACTATTTAGAAGTTTTTTCTTCCGTATTGACGCCTTATAATCCAAACTTCCGTGACCGCACAAAGCACTTCACTACCAAGCCTCACTTTGATGCCCAAAAACATCTCGCGACGTCATCATGAATAAGGGCTATTCTGGCCATGTTTCGTTGAACTTTGCACTTGACTGAACATACTAGATGATAGTGGGCTGTTCATATGAAATTCTATATAAAATTACCTGGTTTGATTTATCTTTATTCTTTTCCATAACTTTTATATAAAATTGCCAGGCTTATTTTTGGTTTAGCAAAATTCTGTTTAGCTGTTTATTCGTCACTTATGTAGTTCATCTTTCCAAGAATATCAGATCTCTATCATTAAAACTTGCCAGCAAATCAGTACTACAAAGATTTCATAACCATAACCATAACCATAACCATAACCAT
>JANSTQ010149655.1:0-11879 GCA_026167885.1 Bergia puertoricense
TGGCGAAAGAAGGTCGCACAAAGTTCAACCCTCGACCAGGCCGGGGATCGAACCCGGGACCTTCTGGTTGGCAGTCAAAGATCTTACCAGCTGCGCTAACCTCGCACACACTAACTTTTGTATATGTTTTCATCAAACAAATGCGGCCAGACAGTAGAGTTGGATCTAGGATTTTGATAAGTGTGGTATGTGGCTCACCCACGTGAGAAATTTGTTTTTATACGTCTTAGACGCGAGTTTTAAAGTGTGGCGAAGGATAGGGGGAACAGGATAAATGACTTTGTTCCTCCGACATTCGCATTTCTTGCCTCGTCTTGAGTTTTGGTCTGGCTACGGCAGACATTTGTTCTAAGTGACTGGCTCTGGACAGCCATTTTCAGCCCTTCGGTGTGTTTTCTCAGGTGACCCTTTTTTAGCCATTCAGTCAATGAAGTTGCTTCGATCTCTTTCACTTCTTTTATCCATTCTGCACACATTCTCTTTTTGAAATCTATACAACTTTCTTGATGAATGCTTATACCTCTTGGGGCTGCCGTTAGTAACTTCTCGTTACCTTCAGCTGTATAACTGGTAAGCCCAATTCTGGCCTGATCTACACAATCCTCAATCGATATTAGGCCTCTGCCGGCCGCTCTTTTAAGGTAAATAGAGTCGTGCTACGTAATGTGCGTAGTGAGATATTTCCTGGTTTTTCTGTCTAGACCCCTTAGCTCCTCTCGGGTCCAATCGATAAAGCTTGTTGATAATGTCAGCAAGGAGACTGCCCGTGTATTGATTCTACAGGTGACATTTCCCCCGTCAGCCACAATGGCTGCCATCATGTTTAGTCGTTGGATTATTTTTATCGTATATTTGCTACTTTTAAGGGTCTAGCTAGTTTTGATGGCCTTCTGAAACAACCCGAGGAGCTTACAGCGTGATGGAACACACTGGATTTTCAATTTCTGTGATCCTGGTAATGGTTTTGGACCACATCATTTTGTCAACATTGCGCCTTAATTCAAGTGTGTAAGCAATCAGTCAAGTTTCCAGTTACCAAGGCTACTAAGCGTGGTTTAGTCGTTCTAGCTTAACCTAGCATGTTGTTCTACATGGATCTTACAATCTGTATGGGCTTGAAACAGAATCCAGGGCCATTGCAATTTTCAAGCTGAAAAACACTGTAAATTTGGGTTTGGAACTGTCAACAACCGTTATTTAAATTTTCCCTCGTCTTCTATAATTAATTATTCAAGGAGTGATTTACTAAACCTGAAGAAATCTAAAGTGCCTCTATAGCAACATCTTGTTTTCTCTCTGAAATTGTTTGGGATACTCAGGAATCATAGAACGTTTGTGGAACTACCGGTGAAATACAGGAGATGTCGCGCTGGCAGGGCTGTTAGATTGCGAGAAAGCTTACGAAGGCAAATTATATCCACCACTGTTTTGCATAATCGCTGATCTACTGCTTCAAATTGCACGGTGTAAACAATCGAAACTTAACCCACATTAACTTAACAAAACCAAACGCTGTCCCAGATCAGTCAGTTGTGTCTCATGAATGCCCAGGCATTACGTAACACATCTTCAGATTTTATGGATTACATATGTGAACGAAAGTTCGATGTTGTCGCAATCACTGAGACTTGGTTTACAAACAATGATTGCGCTGTTAAACAAGAATGCATCCCTGAGGGATTCAAGCTGTTAGATCATCCACGGCCCGGGCGTAGAGGCGGCGGAACAGCCCTACTATTCAAATCAAATATATCTGTCAAGAAAGTTAACGCAGACGAAACACGATCATTCGAATTCTCGGAATGGATCATTACAACAAGTCCGTACCGCTTCCGGCTCGCTATCATTTATCGTACACCGTACTCGGCCAATCATCCTGTCACTGTAAATACCTTTATGGCTGAGTTTGCTGTTTATCTTAAATCGTTTGTCCTCTGTACTGAGCTCATCGTTATATGTGGTGACTTGAATATTCACGTTGACGACGAAAACGACCCTGCATCAAAAGCGTTTTTCGATCTGTTAAACTCAATGTGACTCGAACAGCATGTCTGGTTTCCCACCCACTTATCAGGTCACGCACTAAAGAGACAATTATCACCGAAATACCTACATCAGATTACTGCATTTCCGATCACGTTGCTGTGATGTGCAAACTGAAAATGTCCGAAACAAATCTTATTGTTAAAGAAATTCCCTATCGTAAACTGAAATCCATTAATTGGGATGATTTTAAAGAAGATCTTCGTTGTTCTGATTTGCTTCAAAAACCTTCCACTACCCTCAACGCCTTGATTTCCTGTTATAACTCTACCCTGTCATCTCTTCTTGATTAACATGCGCCAGTCAACACAAGATCAGCTGTGATTAGACCTTGTGTCCCATGGTTTTCAGATGAAATTAGAACCGGAAAGCGCCAAAGAAGAAAATCCGAGCGCAAGTGGAGAAGGACCAAGCTTTTGTCAGATTTGAGAGCTTTTAAGTCCACAAAAAATAGAACAACATATCTGATGAATATAGCACGCAAAGATTATTACACTCATTTCGTCAACGAGAATGCCGGCAATCATAAAACACTGTTTGCAGCCACTAAGAAACTCCTGGGCTCGACAAAGGACACGTGTTTTCCACCTCACAACGACAAGCATACATTAGCTAGTGATATGGGAAGCTAACTCCAGCGAAGACACACGGCCCTCCCAGTTTCCCACTCCCAACCTGTTTAGCACGACTGAATCTCTCAGTAACGACAGTGTTCGTAAAGGTATCATAGATGCACCTACAAAGTCTTGTCCTTTGGACCCCGTTCCTACAAACATTGTTAAAGAGTGTGTGGACGAGCTGTTACCAGTCCTATCTACAACGATAAACTTGTCACTTCAGTCTGGGTCGTTTTCTGAAAGCTGGAAGAAAGCACTAATTTTCCCTTTGCTGAAGAAGCAAGGACTAGACCTCATTTTTAACAACTTTCGTCTAGTTAGCAACTTGCCATTTATTTCGAAGTTTGTCGAAAAACCTGCAGTGAGCCAGACTCATTCGCATTTAACTGTCAACGATCTTTTACCTTCACTTCAATCGGCATACCGACCGTTCCATAGCACAGAAACCGCTTTGCTAAAAGTTAAGAACGATATACTGATGAACATGAACAACCAGCACTGTACATTATTAATACTTCTCGATCTCAGTGTTGCCTTTGATACTGTTGACCAAAGTATCCTGCTGAACCGCCTTGAAGTTGATTTTGGAGTATCAGGTACAGTTCTGAGTTGGTTCAGTTCCTACCTGCCAAACAGAACCCAGAGTGTCCATGGACACTGAGCTCTCCGACTGTTTCAATATCGACTCTGGTGTCCCACAGGGATCCTGTCTCGGACCACTGTTGTTCGTACTTTACACCAGCGAACTTCTTAAGATCATAGAAGAACATTTCCCGGATGTACACTGTTCTGCTGATGATACCCAGCTCTATATTTCTTTTAAACCATCTTGTCATCTCGATCAAAGTGCTGCAGTAATGGCAATGGAAGTAATGGCATAAGGAAGTGGATGGATAAGAACAAGTTAATGCTGAATGCACACAAGACTAAAATAGCAATCATTGGCACCTGGGAACAACTCTGTAAAGTCAACATTGACCTAGCAGTGAATTGAAGAATTTAGGTGTCTGGTTTGATGCTAATCTTGACATGCATTCACAGGTCACCAAAATATGTCGTTCTGCCTTTATTATCTCTATAAAATCCGAAAGATTAGAAAATGTCTGCCCAAAGAAGCTGCTGTAACTGTTACACACGCCTTTGTTACCAGCAGAATCGATTATTGTAATAGTCTACTTTATAGTATTCCAAAAACGTAGATTGATAAATTCCAACGCGTTCAAAATACCGCCGCAAGACTTATCGCCAATTCGCCCAAATTCTGTCGTATCTCTCCCATCCTTCGGAAAACAACTATTGGTGACTTGGAGCAAATACAAACTGTGACAAATTTTAACAATTACGTCTCAAAATCTAAGTTTTACAGATAGCACAAACAGCCTGTAGCTTTATTTACCAAAACAATACGCAGTTTACCTTTCACAGCTGACGAAGAAAAGCAAGAAAAGAAAGACTTGAGCGCTTAAGCCCTTGCGTTTTGCTATCTGTTCATCCTTTTGCAAGTTTTTGAACTTGATTTTTGTTTTGCCGAAGTGGTACTGCGTAGAACAAGAACACATCAACTGCATGTTATATAAAATTGTTAGATTTGAGGAGGAACATTGGCCTAATTACGTTATAAAAGTGAAGTCTCTTTGAAAATAGACAAAAACTGCAAAAGTCAAGCTAGAAGACACTAACATCCTTTTTCTTGCTTTCTCATTTGAAAGAAAGCAACATAAAATGGCACCAAGTTATGCATTTATCTCTTCTAAAACGATAAATTTCCTCCGACTGTTAGTGCTCCAAAATAATGCACTCCTAATAAACACCTATTTTCTTCGTAACAAAAAATTTACTTGAAAAAAATATTAGCCCATAGGCTTTTAAACAAATGGAATTTCTGAGTTAGGGAACCATGGGTCGATCATAAGTTATCGCCTGGGGAAGTATAGATTTTAGGAGGATCACGCGGTTTTCATAATAGAACGAGCAATCAGTTATAACCACTGTGCATTATAGTAAAGTAAAATACATTATAGGGATCAGGTGAATATTACTGGGTTCCAACGTGAATTTTCCAACCCCCTCCCGGGGTAATCAAGTGAATATTACGAGTTCCAACATGATTTCTCCAGCAATAAAAATGACTGTCTTTTTAGTGTAAGATTTTACTTGGTGTTTCAGTTATTATAGTATTTTATCAGGGTCTCTTCCAAGAAATGATGAAATAAAATCTTTTTATTGATGTACATTTCAGAAATGATGAAATATTTTTTAGCAGCGTGTGTTCCCAGAATTGATAACGTAAGGATTTGGAGTCACTGTGGAGTGAGACAAACTAAAACTACGATTTCCACTTTGCAGTTAACCTCTTTTGTAGAAAAACGAATTTGAAACCAATATTCTTGGTAATACTTCGTTTGAAAAGTTCTAATCTCGCTCCTTATACATTTTTACTAATCACTTACATATTGTTTCACTGCAAAATTCCGCATTATCTGGCATTTGTGTAACATTTCCCAATGTTTGTATGCTATTTTTGAATAGTAACCGGCTTTTTATCTGAGTTTCAAATCATCGAAGTTTCTATAATTGTTTTTCTGAAAGACAATGGTATATTTTCCTGTACAAAATATTCCATCGCCAATACTGCCAAGCTTTGTATAATTCCGAATTATTTGGCGTTTTGAGTTTTCCTTTACATCTAATCAGACCTGAGAGTTTATCAAACAGACCATGTTTCTCAGCTCTAATAGATATTTTATGTTCAAAATCAGATGTCATTATTTTCACACTTTCAATCAAAAGTTAAATACATAAACAGGAAATTATACCAAACTGTATTCATGCATGGAAATGGGGAGAACTTACAAGAGTATAAGAACAAGATTTTCAGAACGAGAAGAAAATTTTTCCGCTAATACAGTTTGTGCAAGAGTACACTAGTTTTCCTTGGCTTTCGAGCTCTGCTTATAATCATCTGAATGGATTACTTAGATTTCATCTCACAAACATCGGATATCTTTTTGCTAATTTTCCTTACTTATCTATTAATTCATTTTCCAAGCTCAAATATCCACTGCTGCTGTGCACTAAAATGTTGGTCTTCGCATCTCTAATTCGATTTCTTGGGGCCGTCTACTCAAAAAAATTAAATATTTTTTTTCAAATTACCTATTTTACGAATAGATCAAGTATTTTGAAAACAGTAGATTGTTTTTAGGGTAAGTTGAAAGGAAATATGCAATTTTCCTCCGGCAAATATTTCTTTTTTCCAAAACAAGTTGTTGCAAATTGTTTTGTTCTTTCAGTTGACATATAAATGTATGATGCTTATACTCAAAGATTGAATCTTATAATCCTCTAGCTACCAATGCGGCTCGATATGAATTAAGTTTGTAACTAGAAAATAACAATAAATGGAAATCATAGGAGTTGTATTTCGTCCATTAGATTTGTTTATGCTAATTTGCGTGTGGGTACACAAATGATTTATAGAAATACAACTATAGTACCAAAAATTCCATTTCGCTTAACTTGGAGAATAAATAAGTGTACGGAAAATGTAGTTGCAATAAGCGCTTTCTGCTTTCCATATAACCATAATTTTACTGAAGAAAGAGCGCACTAATCCCATACCCTGCGTGGAAAACAAAATTAGCGAAAATATAAACAAATGTGACAAACTATATAGAGCTGGGGGAACGAAGAATTAAAAATTATAATCAAATCGTAAACAAGTTATTTGGAGATTAATATGTAGCCATAACCCTCGTTTCAGTTGGCACTGAAAAGAAAAAGTCACGATAATGTTTGTTTATTTTATGTTTGTTAAACGTTTTCAAGTCGAATTTGAAGAAATTTTACTAACTGAGACTGGATCTTTCAGATTTACGTTGCTCTTAATATTTCTCTTGCCTTTTAGCGGAGCACTGATGCAGCCGTTAAAAGAGCTTTTGGATAATGCTGTGCAGTAACAACTAATGTGTTCACGTGCACATTTAATGTTACACGTACCACACCTCTTTTTACCATTCTGTGCATGAACACTCTCCAGATATAAACATCTCCTGATATAAACACTTACTTAATCCAACACAAAAAAAGCAACTGCAGCTCAACTATAAATGAACGTTCTTATTTGTCGTTCCATAAAAGCGGAATTGCCCCATGTTGAGATCATATTTGGCTAGCGAAACAAACCTTGTCCCGGGAAAGACAGTTCTTCTTGTCAGCCAAAATATTGTATCTAATGCTGTTCAAACCGTGCATTACTGTTTATTCCAACACAGTTGTCAAAGTGATATCTGCTGAATGCCAGATCAATTTTTGCAAAGGCTTACACTAGATTTATTAGTGCTCACGGCAATGAGGAAACAGTACACTCCATCTTTAGAAAAACATCTGATTTCCATTGCATTAATAATAATAATAATGATAATAACAATAATAATAACAACAACAATAGTAATAATAATCTTCCCTTTCTCCTAGTGTTGAATCGGGCTACAAAATTTTCGTAATGAGTAAATTTTTACGGTGTGGGAAAATTGATCCCGCGCCTATCCCCAACCTATAGATAATAAATAACAGTAATAATGATAATAATAATAACAATTTCTACTACAAGTGTATTTTAATCTCCTCTTATAAAGAACGGTTGATATTTCTTTATTTAGGTTTTTTATCAATTCTTCCTTTTTTTTACTGCTTTTAATAACAGTATTTAGAATTTTTAGCGATTTTATACGTAAATTTATGCATTGTATTTTGTTGAAAGATGTAAATTTTTTTAACGCTGGTCTATAACGTAGAAATAAAGTTATCATTATTTTTAAAAATAATAATGATGATATAATAATAATGATAATAATAATAATAATAGTAGTAGTAGTAACAGTAGTAAGAAATGCAATAGCAATAGTAACAATAACAGAAGAACAATAGTTTAACAACAACGAACTGGGCGGCAGCTAACCAAGTCCCGCAGAATTCGCACAGTTTCTATTTTAAAACAACATTAACAACAACAACAGTAATAATAATAATGATACTAACAATAATGACAATAACAGCACTCTTTATATAACACAATATCAATACCAATTTCCAGGTGCACTTTACAATTAGTATAAGAAATTGGAAAAAATTACATAAAATAGAACTTAAATCACAGTTCTCGGAAATTTCTTGCGTACAAACCGCTTAGCGATTTTCCTACCTACTGACGTTTTTTAGGAATAAGGGCAGAGTGTGCTGTTGAGTTGGTAGTTTGATATAAGTTGAACGAGCTCGAGTTTTGTTGGCACAAAATAGTCAGTTATGTTTTGAACGTCGTACAGTATATGTTTCGTGTGTTTAAAGCCTACACGGATGACTCCATCATAAGCCTTTGTGCAGGTGCAACCTTATCAGACAACGCTACTGACGCATTGCTTGCGCTACTCAGTCTTAAGGAGAAGGTTGCGTTCGACTCCTGTAGAGAAAAGCGATCGAATCTCTCCCTGCTTCTTTGAATTTTTAACAAACTCTTTAAAACATCTAAAAAATCTAATTTCATGAGTGAATACACGATTGGGTTTATAAGTGATCTTAAAGAAATGAACGCCGGGGCGACGTCATAAATCAGAACTCGGGGCACAATCTGGGCTTGCCCCGTTGCAAAGGCCAGAGTGTAAAATGTCATTGGAAACCAACTTATAAAAAACATTGCGGCTACAATTATAAAAATTCTCGCCACTTTGGCTTCCAGGTAAAGCCTCCGAAGCATTCTTTTTTGTCCGATGACATTTTCCATTTGCAGGTCTTTTCGCATACATTTCTTTGCTTTCTGATAAATACGAAACTGTGCCCATACAATCACGATGTAAGGTATAATGATGCCCAAACCAACAGTCAGAAACTGATAAAGCTTGTGGATAAACTGATGAAGATCCACATCTCCTGCATCGTCGAGTACCCAAGCTAGAGGCATAAAAGCAACTATTACTGCCAAACTCCAACTGGTTGCAACAACTGCCTTGAAATGTTTAGGTACAATGTCATGGTATTTGAGTGGATTCATAACAGCGACGTAGCGATCCCAAGTGACTCCGCAAAGAGTTGTTATTCCACCGAAACATGACAAAGCATAGGTGATATTGAAGAACAGTCTCACCTTCAGTTGTAAGAGATAGATACAAAAGTGAGTAATTCCAGTAAGGAGATCAGAAACTGCAAGCGAGACCACGAAGCAGTTGGTCGATGTTCGTAGTTTTTTCTTTGAATATACCAACAAGCACACGCAACTATTTATCGTTATCACTAAAATGGATAAAACACCAAAAAAGCTCACTTCAAATTTGTTGCTTGCCATGTTTGTTATTTTTGTGGTTTTGTTAAAGGTAATTTTGTACTCAGAACAAGAAGAGCTTTCAATTCTAAATTCATCTGAAATCCCAGTCACCAGTGACACATTTCTGTTAAAGGCTTATAGAGTGTTTATCCCGTCATTTTCTTTTCTAAAATCTTGATCTTTTTCTGCTATAAGTGCTATAACCCGTAGAGTTTTCCTCTCCAACAGCCAATATCTCACGCTGAAATATCCTCTTAAAACAATTTCTCCCAGCTTTCGCACTGTAATAATTTCATTCTAGTGACCAAACCACTTATATTTTAAAATATTCGCTTCAAGTTCTTGAGATTAAATTGGCCCAGTTAAATGAAAACAACGGGTCCACCTGCTGCTAATACTCCAACAGATTTGTTCGAAAAAATACAATTGTTTTGCTGATGCGTTGCATGACAATTTTTTTCCTATGGCTTTTACTATTGGTGTTTGCTTTTTTTCATACCGCAAAACGAGATAAGTACGTGGTGCAATTCTCGATGTTTCCTCCGTGTCGTATTCATAAAAAAGACTCTTACTGCCAAGATGAATTTGAAATGGGTTAACAGTAAATGGCATTTCTTATTAATCCAGAAAAGTTACAACATCGAAAGTTATTGAAACATCTGCTATCAAAGCTCCGTTTGGGTTTGGTTTGAATTTTATCCTTTTAATTCCAGCCGCAAGGGATCGAGAATTTCAGTGGCGAAGTGCAAATTTAATGTACAACTTGGCTGATTTTGAATTAAAAGTTTACATAAAATTTTGCTGGCTAATTACGAGGTAGCAAAGGATTGGTTGAGGATTATAAACATTGATTGTTATGTAAAATATTTTTACTGCACAGATGTCGTTACTCGTTCTTCAGAAGACGCAAGAAATGTTAGAAAACAAAAAGATTTGGAATTCTTTTAGGAACTTGTTAGCAAATAAACCACCGGGATTCTTCTTTTACCAATCGTGCGGCAAAAGCAAACACAACGAAGTTACTGCATGGATAATAATCTATAAATATCTTGCATTGTGTGAACGGAAATGTGTGGAGGTGTGCCATCGCGATTGAATAAAGATGCACCTTCACACGAAAGTTGATGCTTGATTGAATATTGAAGAAAAGCAAATTACAATCAGTTTTTAACCCCCACACACCCACACTTTGAGAAAACCTGATTTTATTCTTTGATTGAAAATGAAAAATAGCTAATTTGGAAGCTCTTCACTTTGAGTGTGAAGTATTATTCTAAATTTATTAGTTCTGCCGATAACCGTTTGATGTTTTAAGGGCACCAAAATAAAAAATATTATAGAAAAATTGAAATTTTCACCGATAATTTTATGCCTGCACGTCAAAACGAGAAAAATGAGTGGAGATAATTTGGTCTAATTTATAGGAGAACACATCACGTCAATCTGTATAGGAGTCTATCGCCATTAGTTTGACTCTCCGGACGCTATTATTTCGGGGATTTTTATTTATTGGGAATGTATTGAACGGCTAAGAATGTTTACATGTGACTTATTCTGTACTACAACCACTGACCACAAATCTTCGAAAAGAGACTTTTACTAAGCAATTTAACCATAAACAAAGCGCGTGCTCTGCATCTAAAGATTTTAATGTACGAAACCAATATAAGATAAAATTGTTCTTATAATTTACAAGTGATTCAGGAACATATACACGTAACGCATGTTGTAAAGCACTTGTGATTCTAGCAAATAATTCATTTGGCAGTAAAGAAGTCTTTTCCTGCACAGAAGAATCTGGTATTAAATTAGCATGAGCTAATTTGAGAAGATTAACGGCCTGACGCTGAACCGTTTGTCGTTATGGAATAACGAAAATAAATTAAAATGATTCTTTTTAAAAATCTAACCTATATTCCTTATATTTTCAAGAAAGGTACATGGATTTTCAAAATCTTATTTCATTTCATAATTCATATTGCCTCTAACACAGATAGCAAACATGCAAAGTTTTAAACATATGTTGTTTCGTTCGGCACAATCATTATTAATTCTGAAACAGATTCATCTTAGATACAACTCAGTAATTACGGGACAAATTAAAAAGCTCTGCTTGCTCAGGCTAGAATAATCAAATCCCCAGTGTAAAGTCATTATGCTTAACGTGAAAGCGCTAGAACCATCAGCAGGACATTTAAAACTCACTTTCCAGTAAGATTGTCAATAACAGGATCAGCACCTACAAGTTTTGCTCACTGATAGCCACTCTTCAAGCCATTATCTACTGCTAAGTAAAGTGCGCATTTTCTATGTAAATATGCTCACATGCGCTTTACAAAGTGTGATACTCTACTTCCCAGCATGCTGGTACTCATTTTATCGACCTCGGAAGGATGGCAAGCTGAGTCAACTTTGGTGGAAAAAAGGTCACCAAAATATTCAACCCTCGACGGTGGCCGGGGATTGAACCCGGGACCTCATATGTGGCAGTCTGAGAACCAACCGACTGCGCTAATCTTGCCACCATTCTTGCTAAGAACACGAAACATCTTAAAAAATAGTTTTGTTGTTTGCCATGTTACATTTTTTTACATAGTATTTCCCCGTTTCATATGTATTTTTCATTATTGTAACTTACCACTTAGTTTAATAAATATTGAGAAGGTTCTGCTACATATCCAAACTAAGCTTTCGTCATTGTAAATTTCTATCTCACAAAAGTTACCGAATGACGCCCTAAAGCTTGCAGCCTCACAAAACTCCGTTTTTGCACAAAATACAGGCACCGCGGAGCAGGGGGTCTGGGGGGGGCTATAGGCCCCCAATATTTTCAAAATTTTAAAGATTTTATGAGAAAAAGTGTGTTTAGCTCCCCCCCCCCCAATATTGAGCCAATAATCATC
>JANSTQ010149666.1:0-22261 GCA_026167885.1 Bergia puertoricense
GGCGAAGACGAGTTTTCTCTCTGCTTTTCGAGTGTCCTACTGCGTCACTCCGTGTTCTATTCTTGTATAGAGCCACAGATACTGTTTTATTCCTTTCAGAAAATAGATCATCTAAAAACACAAGCAGTTTGACGTTTTAAAAATGATTTATTTGACCTTGAAAAGTTTATTCTTACCGTACGCGGGAAGTTACGCTTGCGTGACATGACGTAATCCGTGGCTCTATCCAGTTTTAGAGCATGCAGCTGCAGCGAATCAGAGCGTGCGTACTATCGCTTCTATTTTCTAATTTACCTTTTTCACAGGAGAACATGTGGATATTGCTTGTACTTACGATGAAGAAGTACCCATGTATGGATTTGCCTTCCGAACCCACACGCACACTTTAGGTAATTACCGTGATTGTTATTGGGTCAAATGTGGATCATTGGACATCAGCTTGGAAAATTTATGTGTCATTGGCCGCAGGTTTACCTGTCAGACCTTTCTCTCTTAAGGGGTGATAATGATATATAATTATATTACTAAATAATTTATTCAAAATTATGATATTAATATTGTTAGCAGTTGTCCAAATGGCATTCAGACTATCGACAACTAAATGAGGCCCTATAAAGGGGGGAGGGGGTCCCATGTCGCCCATCTACATTTCAAGACTGAGTGTTTTTGCAGTTTCGGGACGTTCGTGTATCGCTGTCAGTATTTCATTAGAGCAGTTCGTCGTTTGTCACTAGTTCAAAGCTCTCATGTTGCCGTTTCAAGGCCGTGTTGCTTGTCAGAATTTACCCCTTACAAGGCCCCTAAATGTATATTATAAGGTCTTACCATGAACTTTATAGATGTATGTACCCATTACCAAGCGTCTTTGCTTCCTGTAACTGTCAAAGCTTTCATTGTTATTATTTATATCCCAACCTCTTAATTGAAGGAAATTAAGTTATCATTTTTTAGATCAGATAATCTCTCGGATCCATACCTAGGAAATCTCTAGTCTCTTTGCTTTTAGTGATATTGCGTTTAATTATTATACAGTTGAAAAACTACAGACTTGGTGTAAAAGGCACAAAATACACAATTATGCGCTGTTTTTATAGGAATCAATTATGTATTTTTGGCTGAGCTTCATTGTTCTTAATTTTTACAACAATTTGAATCTCGATTGTTCTTAAATTGTTCTTGTACTTGCACATAAATCAACATAAAAATCTTCGGAAGCTGGAGACTCTTAATTAAATAAACGTCACTAGACTGCTCTCGCTGATGAGAGTGACATTTTGGCGTTTGTTTTCAGTAGGGTATAAACGAGCACGTACTCTGCTAGATCGATGCTCCATTAGATCTTCTCCTGTGAAAAACAGTGCAGTGTATCGTATTTATACTAATATCTCTGTTGGTTTTTGGTGGAACTGTGTAACTTGCTATTCCAAGAATATTAAAAAGAAGTCATTCACATTGAAATCCGGGCCTCGATTGTTCTTCGATGTTCTTAATTTTTACGCAAATTTGAGCCTCGTTCTTAGAAAATTGTTCTTAGAAAAAAAAGGGTGTACCAGGGTTTTCAAAAGATGAACTTGTTTGCCAGCTGGAACAGGCAAAGTAGAAGTTGGAGGTTTATTAAGAGCTAGAGACACACAGACAATAAGATGTGAAAATAGGCAATTTAGAATAAGGCTAGCATTGTCACTCGTAGTGTGTGATGCCATGTTTGAAACCCCTGAAAAGTCTCTTGTCTTTTCTTGTCAGGGCGAGTAGTGACTGGGTATAGGATCCGGAATGGACAATGGAAACTGCTTGGCAAAGGCAATCCACAAGTTCCACAGGTACGTGTTAATGTACTGACAGTACTTTTAAAATATAAATTATTTGGGAAGGATATAATTTATTTAATTATTTAATTTCCAGCTTTACTCTTGATATTATGTGCATTTCCAGTAATTTATCTCCAGTTATAAGTTTCTTTTAGTCAATTTATCTGTTTACAAACTTCTATAGAGAAATTTACTTATTTTGTCTTTTGATCGTCGATGATAACTTACTACTGTATCTGTTGTGGTTGACAAATCAATTCAATATAAACCGGAGTTCGGTGAATTTGTTGAATGACAGAATTTGTTGAATGACAGACAGGTCTGTCAAGGCAGCTGTTTTTAATTAAGAGGAGTTTTACAAGTTGATGTAGTGAATTAAATGTGAGAAGTTTAAGGTGCTGTATAAATATCCCTTGTAGTACCTAGAAAGGAAAAGGCACACAGGAAGAAAGAGATAAAATCTGATCCCAGCAGCATTCAAACCCACGACCTCCAGAACAGATCACTAAACTACTCTTCCAAGTGAGCTACATGTACTAGGCCAGATGAGAGCTGGTTGTGGTTTAATAATTAAGGTGGTAAAATGAGAGGTTTTTGCCTTTCCTCATGTTGGCCTGTTTCCTTTCCAGGGCTATTGCTCAGGGCCCAGTTGTTCGAAAGCCGATTAACGCTAACTCAGGGTTAAATATTTAATCCATGTTTGTGTTTACTACCTTACAGACTGATTTGAGTTGCTATTTTAGGTTTAGCAATTGGGTTTCTAAGAAAAGTCTGAAAAGTATTTTATAAGAAATGGAAACATATTCCTTGGTGAAGAAATTTCCCTTTGAATTTTGGCCTAACCCAGGGTTAAAGTTAACAACCTGTCGAACAACCAGGCCCAGAAGGTATTACTTGGGTTATCTGTACAGTACTTTAACTTACTATATCCGTTTATTAGGGCTGAGTGTTCAAATTTGACTGGTACCCCCTAATTTACAGAAAGTTTGGCAGCATAACAGCCAGTACTTTTTAATGACTTTTAAATATGTACAATATTTGCCATTCTGCAGGCTTTTTATCCAATGAGTGATGTGAAAGAAATAAAGAAGGGAGATGTGCTGGTAAGCCATTAAGTACAGCCTGTGTTTGGGGATTAACGAAACTGCGACACACTCAGTCTTGAAATGCAGACGGGCAACACTGGGACCCTCCTTACAGGGCCTCATATTTGAATAGAGGACTAATTTAATGCATGATTCATTGATGTCACTTTGTATTATGTTTGTTTCACAGCGTGGCGATTCTTTCTTCTGCAGTCAAGTAAAGAAAAACTTACTTCATTTTTATGGTATCCAAGAAAGACCTTAGAGTTTGAAGCTCTCTGTCGTTCTCCGTTGCCCCAGAATAACAAATTATTAAGTCTAGAACTTTGTTCAGTTGCTTATCTTAATGGAATATGATCAACTTAATATCATTTCAGTCGCCTCTTTGAGCAATATCACAGAATTCTTTAATCGTGGCCTATAAGTCACAGACAACTTGTAATGACGATGTACATAATTTTTCCTCTTCAGGCAGCCCGTTGTACATATGACGCTGTTGGACATCATCTTCACCAAACAGTTCACATGGGGTAAGCTGAAATGAAAGATTTCTCATCAGATTAAACGATTCAGTAGCAACCCACATTTAAGAGCATGCAGGATTCCCACAGTTTCCCACTTGAAAACACGCAAAGTCCTTAAAAGTCCTTGAGTTTCAAAGAAATGTTCTTTGTGTAAAATACTGAGGTAAAAAGAAATACTTCTGTTAATTACTATGTCCTCCTAGGAAATGCTACCTCGTCTTCTAACTTCTAACTTTTAAAAGGTATTTTAACTTTATATTCTTATATTTATATTGTATATCCCCTTAGTTTAAACTTATTTATAAAGTCTTACCGTAATTCAGCCTTATGGCTGCAAGTGTTTTTGACAAATAAGGTATCTATCTATCTATCTATCTATCTATCTAGCTGTTCATAACAATAATGATAATAATTATTATTATTATTGTTATTGTTATTGTTATTACATGTATTGTTATTATTATTATTATTATTATTGTTGTTGTTGTTGTTGTTGTTATTATTATTGTAATTATCGTATCATCATCTGGTTTTGTCTCACAGATCAACAGCTAAAGACGAAATGTGTAATTTCTATATGATGTACTACCAGAAAAGCTCGGAGTTTCTTGACGGTGAAAGAATGGATTGTGGTTTGCAAAACCGCAAGAAGTTGTTCCAACATTTTCCCATTGGGTCCGATACGGCTTTACCAAAGGGTGTTTATTACCAATCAGACGAGATTCCCTCAGATTTGGAGTCTGAACTGGACAGAGACAAGAGATTAACGACGCTAGTGCCACCAGTTGCGCAAACAGTGTCTACTGCTGAAAGCGTTGATCTGATTGAAGGAGGTATCATTTTTGCATCTCATTTTATTGCTTTTGATGAAATAATAAAACCAAAAAGGGAGAAGCAGCAGCACTAGACATTAAAACTGGCCCGGTGGCTAAAAGGCACTTTTTTACGCTTTCGGGCCAGTACGGTCCAGTAACTTTTAAAGCGTGGTGGCCAAACGGGCCAGTAACTCATTTTAATAGAAATCACTGTGAATTTTGTCAGTGAGAAAATACCTGGTTAATTTTTTTGATGAACGAGATGTAAAACTCAGTGAACATTGGGGTGATCGTAATCCAGACAGCGTCAACTTGTGACATCCGTGAAATCAACAAGGATGAGACTGCGCAGACCGCCATCATGTTTAATTGACTTGTGCCACAGCTAAAGTTTTTACGTTAGGCCAACGCACTTTCGTGCTGGACCAGTAAGTTTTGAATTTTACTGGTCCTAAAATGCTTAATGTGGAACAGTGACAGTATCTTGAAAGCAATTCGAGGATTTACCCCATTGTCGCCAACAAGACCTTTCTTGCTTCTACAAAGCCGTTAACGCTGATTTCATTAAAGTGTAACATTCATTTGGAATAGTATTCCAAAGGAGACGAGAAACCTCAAAGCTCCGTACAGTTTTACGAGAGAGAGAAATAACGTTACTTTCAAATCGGACTCCCATTCAACAATCATGAAAAACAGTTGGTATTTTCAAATTTTAGAAAACTATGTAATAAACTGATTGTTTTACGGTTAAGAATACTAAACTGAACTTCTTGGCTAGGGAAGAGAGGGTTTAGTCATACAGAGAAGATTTGTTGTAGAGAATGTTTTTACTTCACGACTTGAAAATGGTTTTCGTCTTGATGTTTTTTTTCAGTAGGAAACAGTGATATCTTCCAGCCATCTACAAGAGAACCATCTAGTGGGGACCACACACAACAGGCTGGGCCACAAGTGGTCAGTGGGTGGCCCAAACTGTCCGGTGACAGTGCAAAGTTAGGACAGGTCTCGGGTGTGGCTGTCACGCCAATAGATGATGTGACTGTATTTCATCGGGCAAGCCGTGAATGGAACTCAAGGTACAGTTAATGGTTTACGATCGTTTCGCCACCAGAAAGGTTCACCACCAACCATGGAAGTCGTCTCGTCACTAATCGCCGAATTCGTTTTTAAGTCGTGACAGTTTGTAGCGTAACCTACACCATTTTGAAACGGTAAACACCGAGTAAAGTCTTGAAAATACACCGCATAATTTAACTCTGCGGCATGTCGTAACGCCGTGTTTTACTGTCATCAACGATTAAAAAGAAATTCTTTGGTTTCGAGCTACAAGAACTAGCTCGATACGATATTTTGCTGACAAAGCCGGCGTTGCGTTTTCTTTCATATTGTCAATCGATGAGGGCGAGGAAATCTTTCTTCCTTCTTGTTTCATATTCTTGTAAAGAGAAAGTTGCATTTCAATCGTCCGTAAGTGGACGCTGAGGCTCAAGTCGCTGATTAGAGTTAATTTTTTGGAATTCAACTGCGCTCGTCATAAATGTGTTCGCGATGATTCCATTTGCATAGCTTTAGAAGTTAAATCTTGTAAAGCAAATAATTCTTCAGGAAAATAGGTAAGGGAAACGACTTTATTGTTGAGATTGTCTGGTTGCGAATCGACCTCGATGTTTGGTGGCGAATTTTCGTGGTGGCGTGGAGGGACAAATGTTTGGTGTGATGAACAGTACATTAACTCTCGATATCTCAAAGCAACAAGGGAGTGTTAGAAGATCTGGGTTATTAGAAATAAAATAAGTGAGAAGACTTGAAGGGAAAATGAGTTTAGCTCAAGATAGGCAGAGGTTTAAGTTTTTGAAGGCTCGAGCTATTGCAGGTTAACTTTACAAATACCAAACTATCTACAGACTTGGGGCCGTGGAATTTAAGATGGAGAACTAAGTAGGAGCTTATAAAAAATTTCATTTTGAAAATTAACTGTATTTTTAAAATTATGTTATTGCAGGTCTTTTGATGCAGACAACCGTTTTAATGATGCTGGTCTGTGGGGTCCCATTGAAGAAAACACGATACTTATCCTTTCACCAGACACTGGCCGGGTATTGTGGCAAGGAGGAAAGAATTTGTGAGTCTTTAAAATTGATCATCTGAATGAAACGTTCTTGTGGTTACTCAAATTGACGAAGTAAAGAAAGAGGGGAAAAAGTATGAAAAATAAATGACTTGATTGACGGCAGCCCAAGTGACAATTTTAAAGTGACGAAATACTTTGAAATGTTGGGTAACAATGAAGACATCGGTAGTCAGTGTCTATTTCTTGTTTTTGATGCTGTTGATTTTCTCGTGTTGTAGTTTTTACCTGCCCCATGGCCTGACAGTTGACCATCAGAACAACCTCTGGGTTACAGACGTCGCTATGCACCAGGTCAGTAAACATTCGACCTTCCACATCATAGGGTTCATACAGAACTCAACCCTTTTTTTCCCAAGAGCTTTTCAGGAGCAATTTACATTTTTAAATTATTTCTTTTGCAAAGAAAAAATCACCATAATGCCATCCTTATTGAGCTGTTTAGGTCCAAATTTATCTAGAAATCACGAAAAAGTTTTGACCTCCGTCCCTTATTTCTTGGAAATTCAAACTTAGTTCGTGAGAATTTGATAACATTTTGCTAAAACTCAAGGGTATTTTTTGTCTTTTTGTCGTTTCCAAGGCAAAACTGAAGGACCTAGCATGTTTTTAAGGAGTTATAAAGAGTCCCATGCGAATCCTGTATGGTAGAAATGAAGAACACATCAATTAGCTAACCATTCTGATTCTACCTAATTCCACCCTAATATCCTGTTGCTGTTATACTTTGTTAAAATATTTTTCATACTTAAGATCGACAAAATCGAATTAGATTCCAAGTTGAAATTAATATTTTTCAGTTTAATATAAATACAGTATAGCAATATTGTGCGTATTTTATTGAATATGTTTGTGACGTATTTAATGAAATAACGGGAATAAACTTGTAATGAAACTGGTTTGGGACGAAAAATACGACTCTGCAAATCAGAACAGAAACAAACTGACTGGACTTGATAAATGCCAGGTGCAGACGAGACGATATTAAGATGATTATAGGATTCTCTTTGGTGAGGATTGGGGATGGATCACTTTCATCCAAATTCCACTTCAAAAAGCGTGTGCACAATAACAGCTCTTACTAAGTTCTGTCCCTGTCGTTACTTTAACTTTTATTGCTGCTGTCTGTCAACTGAGCGTTCTCTAAGAGCTAACAAAATCCTATATATCTAACCGTTAGGTTTTCAAGTTCCAACCAAGTGAAAGTGGAAAGGGTTGGAATAACAAGCCTGTGTTAACTCTTGGCCGACTGCTGGAGCCTGGCTCAGATAATAAACATTTCTGTAAACCTACAGACGTGGCAGTGTTAACAAATGGAGAGTTCTTCGTCGCTGATGGGTGAGTTGTGATAGCGCAAGTGTGTGGAACTTGTTCACTTTGAGCAACAATCACAACTGTAATCCGTTTTAATCACCCTCGAAGTTAAGCCATTCATACCATATTTTCAACTTCTACGGCAAAATTGTAGTTGAACTAATCGTAGCTTAAGTTCTTTTTTGTGTTTTTAACGTCTTTTGCCGAGCAGTTAAAAGATTGTACAATCGTGCCGTGAAACAGCTACTTTAAGAGGTTAATGGTAAGTTTTCATACAGCAAGTCCTTACAGCTTACAGTTTGTTAACTAGAGAAAAAGATATTTCCTGGAACTGATAAATATTGACGATATTTTTGGGAAATGGGATGGAGAGTTTGAGATCGTGTTAACGTAATCCGGTGTAATCAAAACTGAAAAAATATAATGTAGAAACTACAGAACAAAGTTATAAAAATGGGAAAAATGCAGCTGAAGGTTGTGATAGATACAAGCTGTTCATTCTGCCTTTTTTCTGCCTCCCCATCCCTTCCCCAAGAAAACACATTAGGACTCCTCAGCCAATGAATTTTTTTCCGTGCTTCCAGTTACTGTAATAGCAGAATTATGAAGTTTTCGTCCGAAGGCAAGCTTCTGCTGTCCTGGGGCGTTCCAACAAAGAAAATATTTGGTAAGATTCTTTGTGTTCTATACACCTATAGCAGTTTTAACAAAGGGGAAGTCTCATAATTGTCCCATATATAAAAACTGCTGCTTCCCAAAAGTAATTCCTTTCATTTTAACTGAAAGTATATTGATAAAGGTGATTTAATTTGACAAAGAAATTCGATTCTGTTAACAAACAGTAATGCAAAGGATCATTACGTTTTGGCGTTGTATAGTCAATAATTTATCCTACGGGCCAACACACTGAATTCGCTTCAACACTCAAAACTGTAATTCGTTTCAACCATCCTCAAAACTAAGCAGCAGTACCAAAGAAGAGTAGCGCTTGAATTATCTCTAGCAGATTTTGTATTTTTAAAGTTTTTTTGTAATCAAGGAAATGGAAAGATCGTGCAACCATACGTTGAACAGCCTCTTTTATAACTAATACAGTGTTTCCACGGTCCCTAAAAATCCTGGAAAGTCCTTGAATTTGAAAAAAAATCCAGGCCATGAAGGTCCTTGAAAATCGATGGAGGTCCTTGAAAATCCTTGAATTGCCTGATGCAGCACCAGCAAATTATTACAATTTCTTTAAATGTATTAATTCTTGGATGGTGGTCTTCACGACCTAAAATTTAAATCTTCCCAGGGCTGGTTTGTAAAACTAGAAACAGATAGCAAAAAAACTATGCCGAGTTTCGTAAACACGGTCTTTAATGTCTTATTTTATAGAGTCTTATATTGCGGAGAGCTGAGTTTCTCTTTAAGGAAAGTTATTTGAAAAATCCGTCAGTATGTTTTGTTACCACCTTAACACTTAAAACAACTAAACCTTTTATAGAGTTCAGTGGCAATGAAAAACAATTAAGTTTTATCGAACCGACGTAACCTAGTTGCATTGGTAGATGCAAACCTCGGGTTGTACAGGCGGGAAACTCCCTTAAACACAGCAGGCCACCGGATGATGCTTGTCACAAACTTTACGGTGAATGATTGCTATCTTTGATGTTTCTGTTCTCAGGAATCAACTTGCCAGGACCTGGTACTTTTAAGATACCCCACAGTCTGGCTCTGGACGAATCGCGTCACCGGTTGTATGTTGCAGACAGAGAAAACGGTCGCGTTCAGAGCTTTGACACAAAAACGGGCACTTTCCAAAAGGAAATCTCCTTGCCAGAGTTTGAAGGCCGCGTTTTTGCTGTGGATTTTAACAAAAAACATGGTAAGTTAAGTTTTATCCAGTTTATTGAAACGTTAATCCTTAATCACGGGTTTTAGTTTTGCATAGGTCGAGTAAAGTGTCTATCTAGTCCCCCATGAATTAAATATAATTTTCTTAGCTGCAGGTGAACCAACTCAGGGAAAAGGAAAAAATAGTTCGAAATAGCCGATAGTAAACGACTGAAAAATTAAGGTCAAAGGAATTCGGTCTGACTTCGAAATAGCGGGGAATTCGAACTAACCGAGTTCGAAATAGCGGAACTCGACTGTATAAGAAATAAATGTTTCGTTGATCAACAAAAGTTGATATGGTATGTTTTTCTCCTTTTGGGTTTGGTTGAAAGCTGACGTTTCGTGCGTTAGTCCTTCGTTAGAGCAGACTGAAGGCTAACGCTCAAAACGTCAGCTTTGAAGCGAGCCCAAAGGCGAAAAACATACCATATCAACTTTTGTTGATTAACGAAACATTTTCAGCCTACTTGCCCACGCAGAAAAGCAGTTTTTTTCAAAACTAGTTTCCCAGTGTATAAGAAATATCCAGTTTCGTCTTCCAAATTGCCACTGATTACAATGACTATAGACTCAATTTTACAGTGTTAGCCTCAACGTGGTGTTGAATATACATAAATACCAGCGAGAAGGGTTAACGAGTCTGAACCTTCAACAAAGCACAGAAGTGTGAATGGGTCATATCTACATTGGTATTTGTGATTATTTAACATCAAATCGAGGCTAACACTACAAAACCGAGTCTGTAGTCATTGCAATCAGCGGTAACTGCGAATACAAAACTGGACTATTGGAAAATTTGTTTAATGGAGCTCCAAACTCTTTGCTGCGAAAACATTGTTACTTGCGTTCAACATTCGCTCTGTTTGGCCGCTGATTTGCGTGGACTTGCTTGCCTCGACTTTGAACGAGCTCAAATTTGAATGCAAGTCGATGCGAGTTCTTAATTGTTCGATCTCACAGTTTAAGTTTGACTCGCACCGACTTTTCAATCTGTTTGGCCAAGGCTTAAAATCTTCATTTACCAGTTTGATTTTGACCAAGGTACACAAGAAATCTTGGAAACTTTATGATAAAGTTTATAAACAGGTTCATGCTATTGGCTGTTGTTTGCTTCTTCTCTACCACTCGCCACCCACATACCCTTACCTCAGTTTATACTTAACCTTTCAGCATAAACCACAGCATTCAACAATTGTCAAATCTGTTCTCCTTTTTATCTGTCTTTTTTTCACGGCTGCATCATTTGATTTGAACTTTTTCCAAAAGTTACATTTTTACGATATTTATCCAAAGTATTTTACAGAAAACATCTTAATCCGCTACTAAAAAGACAGTGATCAATCACTTCTGTTAAGGTTTTATGCATGTTAAAGCAATTTATCCGTTTGTGTTCCGGCCCGGAACATAAAAGTTGATAACTATAATCCAACTTAATCACCGCCTAAAACAGACCATCCGTGCCATTAACCTCTCATTAAACTCAGGTTGGTACTGAACAACGTCTGTTTATAGATATTTTAGCCTGAAAGGGTTTTCTTGTCAGTAAAATCTTGAGCGTGCACAAAGCCGTGAAAAAGCCCATTTGAGCTAACTGCATCGAATTTGTGAAACCTCACTGCAGGTGGAGTGCTACACGTGGTAAACGGCCCCGCCCTTGACTCAAGGCAGGTTGTCACCGTGCAAGGATTCACTGTTACTGTTAACGATGGAAAACTGCTGAGTACTTGGCCTGCAGGCTCGGGCAAGGTCGGTTTAAGATTTGATCCATCCAACAAATTTGATCGTTAAGACGTTTATACTGCAAACATCACAATACATGTGTGGCAGAAGTGTTGAACATAGCTTGATACAGTAGGAAGAAACAGGTCCTACTTGGAAACATGTAGCTTCCAACTAAATGCAATTGTACAGTTTTTAAAAACGTGATTACTTAGAACTTTTCCGATCTTCTGTTCCCTTCCTCCGTAGTTAGCTTTAAATACCAGCTATATAAGAGCTCCTCCTCACAACTTTAAGTTCAATCACCTTTATTTCCTTGTTGATGTACACACTGCCCATGTTCACAACAATTTTCCCGCCCCAGCTGTGACTCTAACGTTGCATGTCAGTTTTTCAAATTATCTTTTTTCGAAATCCGTGAATGTTTATTACTGTAAGCACCGCTGCATCCATTATCCAAATTAGAGAAATCTATTTGGCAGTTAAATGACGATTAAAGATAAATATACAGAACATATCCCTTTTACAATGCAACCTTATATATAAAGAGCACTCCGTCATTCATGCAACTGAGCGCCGATCGATCAACCGTGGCCGCTGACCGTGGCCAAAAAAAGATGATCGATCAATCTATTGAAGCAATCTTTATATCATCCTACCGACTATTTCTTCTCGTTCTCGCCTTTCTCACTTTTAAAATATCACATTGATCGACCAAAATTGACCGTAAATAAACGTGGTAGAGGGCTATGATCGATCAACTGCTGCTAGAGTTCCCTAATATCAGAAAACAACTATTTTAAAAAAGGTAGTTCAATGAAGACAAATAAAAAAATCATTTGAACATTTCAATGCAGAAACTGAAATAACCTCTTCCAGGCTTGAGGAAAACTTCGGAGGTGGGGTGGGGGTGGGAAAAATTGGCAATTTTTCCTCACCCCACCCCTAAAAAAATTTCTTCTTAAACTCTCCACAGTGCCTAGAAGTGGCTAAAACTGATATTTTAGTGTATTGTTATTTCACTTTTGAAAACCCACAACTCCTTTCGGTCTGATTATTTACCAGTAAAGGAGAAAATCTCGTTTTTAAATAGCTTTAGTTAGTTAAAAAATAGTTATTTATTAGTCGAAAGATCGTTTGTTGAGCGCTGTTTGAACCACTTCAGGGACCTGCGACACTTAAACAGCCGCATGATGTCGCCAGCAATGCTGATGGATCAGCGGTATATGTGGTAGAGATTGGACCAAACAAAATCTGGAAGTTTGAAGACACCAGTCTCGTAACAACACCAGGTACGACATTTTTTTTAAAATTTATTAACAGTATTTGTACAGAAAGTCCAATTCAGCGGGGCTGGTTTAACATGAAAATAAATAAATAAAGCAAAGATTGACTCAAGTGAAATAGTAAACATGGATAAGGAGTGGTAGAGCATATTTAGGATATGAAACTGATATTTCACAGGGACATTATATTTACTATTGGGGAAATCAAGTAGAGTTTCATTTTGCGTATAAAATTTTCTATTAAAACGTTTTAGAAGTAAAGATTTTTTGTAACAACAACACCTGGAAAAAAAAACAAGGTAAAACTTTATAGATTCAGGCAGACAGGAAAAAAATGTAGCCACAGTCCAAAATGTTTATTTTCACTAAGTTTTAAAATGCTTGTGAATACTGTACAATAAAATACAATGTGATCAGTGTTTATTAGAACATTTTTAAAAATGTTTTGAAAAAAGAGTTTTCAATCTGCTTGTGAATCATCAGGTTTTGCTCTTGAGTTCATCGATCAGATTTTTTTTAGTAGCTAAAGAAATTTGGCGCAGAAATAAAGTGTTTTGTTATTGTTGTTGTTGTTGTTGTTATCGAGATAACGAGCAAAAGACTCTGACATCCTGGAGTGGTCACTATTAAAAAGCTAGACATTATTATTTGCATTAGCCTCATGTTGTTTTGGAAAATGGTCACTATTAAAAAACTGGACAATATCGTTTGACCACCATGTTGTTTTGAAAATGCCTCATAAAGGAAAAGTGCACGTGATCAATAGCCCATTTCCGAATTACGCTCCATTCCCACGAACAATGACTTCAAGTCGAGGCTTCATGCTAAGTTTTCATATATTTTCTGTATTTTCTCGCACGAAGCCTCAACTTTAAGTTAATATTCGCGATAACTGGAGCGTAATTCGGAAATTGGCAATTTGACTGTAAATTGTAAAAAATTGACTGAAAAAAAAATTATTATTTGACACTTTTCTTATTTCTTTAACAAAACTGTCCTGTGTTTGAGAGAAACGAAGAAAATGTTCTCTGCTTTTTAGCGAATGAAAAGAATATGGAAATGGCAACGAACGAAGACAAGAAATTTGCAGTAGCCCCACAAAAACCGGAAGCGTCTGCTGTACAAGACGACAACAAGAAGCTTGGAACAAAAAGCCCAGCAACTACTGTTAATCACACAGTTACCGAAAATGATGTTCTCCATGAGTCTGCGAGCAATACAAGAACTACACAGTGGTCAACAGTTAGCGCTAGCGATGCAACATTAACCTTCAAAAAGACTCCAGTGTTTGTAAGTATACACGCACCAAGCCCAACAACAGAAGCAGACCCGGTTACTGGGGTGATACCAGCCCTAATTATCCTGTCTGTGCTGGCAGTCCCTATAATATTCCTGTTATGCATCAGTATTGTCCTGCGTATCCGGGCATATCGAAGGGATAAATACCGAAACGTGAAATTTGGAGAGTTGGGAATGAAAGGCGATCTGGCGGTCAGCCGGTCCAGAGGATGGTGCTCGTATCTCAACTGCTGTGACAAAAGAAAATATGGCTTTGATAAGGTGACGTTAAACGACTTCTACAGCGACAGTGACAGCGAGGGAATATGATACACTGGCAATAATGAGATTTTGTATTCAGTGCGCTAAGTGTGACGTAGAATAATTGACGCCTGAGAGCAAAACTCGTGGATTTTTGTCACGTAGTTTTTGTCACGTTTATGTGACATGTTGTTTGTATCACGTGGTTTGTGTCACGTGGTTTGTGATACTACCGCCATGTTGGATTTCTGAAGCAAACAGGGCGAGTCAAAGTTCTAGGAAAATATCAAATTTTCAAATTCAAACATATGAATTACGCCAGCCTGGCCGCAGATGCTAATTTCCCTTCGCAACGAGATTGTTTCACCAGGAAAAGCACGTCTGACTGGAGGGGTCGAATTGACCCCCACCCACTAAGTTTTTCCGACCTAAAACTCGAAGCTGTGGTGCAATCAAAATGAAACTTGCAATACCTGTAGTGCAATTATGAACACATCTTTTGACATTAATTGGATGACGTCATCATTTATAATTTATGTAAAATTAATTTTGCCAATTTACATTTGAATAAAAAATATATATATTTTTTGACAAAATTTGTTCTAATTTCTTCTTTTCTATTTTATTCTCGACTATTTTCTTATTTGTTGTGAAAAATACCTTGGTCGTCTGAGAGTTAACGACGTCCAGGATCATGCGTGGTTTGTTTGATCCCGCGTCCCAAGTCGCATGAATTGGAATAATTTAAACACGAGGGCAGTTAAAAGAATACATGGCAACAGTGTGTCTGGAGTTTATTGAACTCCGCCGCGCAGTTTCAAACCTCATACATTAGAAATGTCTGTGCTACTTTCAGATGGGATTCGAGTGACAAGCCAAACGTAGCTGATAGATACCATCAACACTTCTGGGTATCAGAAGTGTTTTTCTCGCTAAAGATTTTTCTCGCTGTGAGGGAAAAATAGTATCTGATCCGAGCAAAACCATTGCTAACTAGTTTAGGAATATTTGCCGTTTTTATAAGTTTTTAATTTAAAAGAAACTTCGGAACAATTTTTCGTGGAAATCTCGGATACTGGTCAGTACCGAGCCGCCCTTGAAAACCCCTGTGCCTAGTCTGGGATAAATTAGAACCCAGGTTCGCTTTTACAATTTAACAATGTTTGTGAGGTTTTTCTTCATCCTAAGTTATACATTGCGCTCATGATGAGACAAACCGCGTACTATACGTTATTTTGTAACATGGTACTAAAGTCGGCTTTGCATTTACCAAGAATGCACTAAGTTTTGAACCAGTTGACGAAAATCTGTACAAGACCATTTGTTATTTTTCAAACTTCAAAAAATTGATAAAGTATGAATATTTTAAAGTTGTACGGTAGCAGCACAAACGCTAATAATTGGTATGAAATAATTATACGTAAAAGAAGTATGTATAGCAGAGATAGTGCACCTTCTGGTATGTGAATTAACTATTGTACTTTACTACTGTGTGTTGAACACATGCCGAAAATATTCTAAGAGAGGAGTATATATTGCAGAAATTTTGAACTTGCAAGGGGCTCTTTCATGGCTTAATCAATGGGTTTTCGTTTTTTCAGAAGTTTAATTTTTACGTTATTTATCAACATAATTTCAAAAGAAAACATCTTAATCCACCGAAAAGGTGGTAATCGATCAGTTCTGCCAATGTTTTATGCATTTTAAAACAATTCATTACATTGTGTTCCGGCCCGGAACATAAGAAGTGACAAATATAATCCAACTTAATCGTCCTCTAAAATATACCATCCGTAGCAGTTGCCTCTTCAAAAACTTAGATTGGTATCTGAACAGTGACTGTTTGGAGATATTTTAGCTTGAATAAATTTCTGAGCATGCGCAAAGCCGTGAAAGAGTCCTTGGAACTCGCTGTGAAGTATGTTTAATACATACTTGAGAAAAATATTTGAAGAAATTTTGTAGTACAGTGAATTGGCTGTAAAAAGTTTTTTTTTTTTTGTTTTAAAACCGACAAGTAAAGGTATAAAAAAAAACACTCTGCAATTGAAAACCTTGTCTGAGTTTCAGAATCTTTCTTTGTTCGCTCGAGCAACACCCCACCTACAGTGAAAAGAGAAAAAGGCGTCTGCAACTCAGGCCAGGCTAGTTTAAAACCTCGATACAGTTGCTGGCTAGTAGTTCTCGAACCTTCGAGGGAAAATGTTAAAAGGTGAAAATTATCGAGAGTTTGATTAAACGGGAGTGAATTAGTGAGAACAAAACTTGAAGGAAGATTGAATCTAGTTTGAGTTGTCGAGGTTTCGAGATATCGAGAGTCAACTCAGTGTATGTAAAAAAACTCCATAGCACCTGGAAGGATCACTGAATTGCAGAATTGTTTGTTTTTTTTTAAATCCTTTAAAAATCCTTTCAGCCCCACCCAGTTATCAGCATGTAACTTGTCCTTTACAATTCAATGCAAAAGTGAGAACAGAGGAACTGATAACATGTAACAAACTATCTAATACAAGAGGGAAACTCTCCCAAACTGTTTAAGAGAAAGTAATTAGTACAGCTTAGGAGAATTTAGCAACACGTAAGTCCTGTTTTGTTTCGTGTTAAATATAAGAATACCGAGGCTCGTATTTCATTTAACCAAACTTTGATACAAATTGAGACCAAGTTCAGGCTCAGTCATTCAAATTGAACCGTTATTTCTAATATGTGCAAAAACAAAAATAAATTACGAAGAGGCCAAAATTATGTTTCAGTTTTCAAGTTGAGCCGTTATTCTATGTACAAAAACAAAATGAATTTACAAAGAGGCCAAAATTATGTTTCTTATAAAAATGATTAAATCAACAAATATGGAGATGATTATATCAATGGAGGTTTCTGGCAACTACACACCTACCCCTCCCTTAAATTAGGATTAGAGTTGTTGTTAGGTTTAGGGGAGGGGTAGGTGGGTTTGTACCTAGAAACCTCCACGTCTTCAGAGACAAAGGGGCGGTCAGTCGCGCGGGAAAAATCAGGGCGAGGGAACGACAAGTAAAGCAAACCCAAAAGCGGCGAGGCCGATACACGAGGAGAAATGGAGAGAATTTAAACCCCTCTTGACTTTTCTATCGGCCCTGGACTCTCTCCTGCCCGCAGTACCACACTTTGGCTTCTGGGGATGAAACTCCACTGATCTGGGATATTATTCTTTTTGACTTTGAGTATTTGGCATCAAACTTCTTAAGGGATCTCAAATGTTTAAAGTGTAAGCACAGTTAACAAGTGTTGTAAGTGTAAAGACAAAGATGGGTGTAGTTTGTTTTATTAAACACATGATATATTCGCAAACTGCAAACAGTCTCTTACTGTTCCTCAGAATCAAGAAAAACAAATGAACGAGCGGCGAACCTGCGTCGGCAAGTCGGCGAACAACAGCTGGCCGCGAAGATCGTGGGCGCGAGGCGCTGTCATTCGCCAACTCCCTTACCATTTCATGTTTATGCTTTCGCAATTGATTCTAAGGAAAAGGAAGAAACTATTCGCATTCCAGATGATGCGTGTCTCAAATTAGATTCCCAGTGTTGGTTAGGCAGATATGTGGAGCCAAATGGTTTCTAATATTTTTATTATTATTTTTTTAAATGTATGTTCTATAGAAAAATCTAAAGGCTAAAGATGCCCTAAATTAAATGTTAGCTTGTGAAGCAATGTTTGTTTGTTGTAGTTAGTTTTCGATGATATTAACTAAAATGATTTTACTGCCAGCCGTCGACCATGTCTGTACTGTAAAATCGACCTACGAACTAAAAGTTTTCCAAAGCCATACACTCAGTTCATCCACTGACATGTTTTAGTCTGTTACAAATTATTCGGAAGTATTTTTTAATGACAGCTGCAACTTACAGCGGCGCAGTGGTCGAGTGGTTAGTGTGTCTGAATCGCAACCTAAAGGTGGTTAGGGTTAGGGTTAGGATTAGGGTTGGGGATAGTGTTGTATAGGGAAAAGATTTAGGTTTTCGGGTTACGATTAGGATTAAGCTTTTTTTTAAAAAAAGGACGGTCCACACAGACTGCCCGGGACATAAGGTCACCCACTGACACAAGTCGAGCAAAGTGCCTTGCTCAAGGGCACAACAGAGTCGGTGGTCAGGCCAGGATTCGATTTCACCCTAACCCTAACCCTAATCCTAACCCTTATTTTAATTCGAATCCAAATCCTGAACCAAACCACACAGACTGCCCGGAATATAAGGTTATCCTGTCTCAGTCGAGTCAATACAAGCTTCTGCTGGGAGCTAACCAGCAATGGGCTGGTTACTGTCCCGTCCAGTGGGAGTCACAGACTTTCATCCACTTAATTCTACAGAAACCGTGGCTAAGCGTCGGCTATATGAGCCACTTGGCTTGGGAAAGGATTTAACTAGCAACTTACAAAAGCTGGTTTTTTTGCGGTCAGTTCTCTCGTCTGAATGTTTGATGAAAGCTATATTTCTCCTGAGGAAGTTTCATGACCTGGAAAATTTCTTCATTCTAACAAACAACACAGCTCCTTTAAAACGAAAGTCATGTTGGAAACTTCGTATAGTTTGATAATAAATCGCTTTTTCTCTCCTGCGTTTAACATGATAAAAACAATACTTTGAGATGTCTGATGGTAAGGCAGTTTTAAAAAAGAGACCACGGGGCTTGTTAGCTTTTTAGAAACTGCCTTAGTTGTGTTTATCTGGAACGTGAGCTTTTTGGAGTTGGATCTCGTCTGCCAACAACACGAAACAAAAAAGTCATTTTTTCCGTGGGAGTTGAAAAGTTGTGTTTTGGTGTCGAGAATATAGAACTATGTGTAGTGTGTAAATGCCATCCAAAGTAATTATACAGATATAGGTCACCCCTTAAAGCAGCAAATTTCAGTACATTACAAAATGACTCGGAGATTCACATGTACATATTCATGAAGAACAGAAACGAAAACACGGAAATGTCCTTTCTATAACATAACGGATTAAAAAATAAAAGCAAACAGAGTTCTGGAGAGTAGCATGCTGTGTTGCACCAAAAACGACTAAAGGGGGGTTGGCGAAATCCTTAAGGTTGAGGTGGAGAGGGGGGTGGGGCAAAATCCCCGTGACACCGGTACTTTCTTTCGAAATGTTTTGGAAAAAAACAAAGAAAAAAACATTAAATTCTAATAATGTGGGAAATTAGATCTTTTCAGTGGTTTGAGTAGTTGCGGGATTCTGTCTTAATATTTTGTGAACTGTTGACTATACTTGCTAACAAACTCTCATTATCAATGTCAGCTTGGTTACGAAACACACGTGATGCAACTGTGCCGGATTGACAGTGGTTAGTATGTCATATAAAATCGATTATCACATGCCTCATTAAGGTAAGTTTTTAGAGTGAGTTAACGAGAGAACGTGAACTGTGTAAGCTTGAGATAACTGTGGAAATGTGATTAAACCGAGATATCAATCTTCAACCCAGTAACTATTTTATAGCGTGAGAAGCATTCTCGACAGTAAAGGAGCGAATTCGCTGACTCAGCCGTGAAAAGGCCCTTTAACCTGCTCGCGACTACCGGCAAAAAATGAGAAACTGACTCGGGACAATGAACAAAGCTTTAAATCGAGCCATTTTAGGGGTCTGTTGTGGCCAGAGAGCATGCAATAAGGGGGCGAGACAACAAAGCACTGGCGCTGGTATGTTAAAAGATATACTTGTCACGTTTTTATTTAATCGTGGAATCCAAAAACCATGAACATTTTTGAAAATCGTATCCTAAAAGTACCAAAAGTTCCAATTTTTAACTTGTTTTCTTGTAAAGAGGTGAAGTTGTTACAAAGTAAGAATCATTGTTTTGAGAGCGTTTTTTAAATATGTGGCCGTATGCAAATTTTGCCTAACGGGTAGACAAAAAAATGCGCAACACCATAGAAATTATCTCTATATTTTACCGAGTTTGCAATATCTTGACCTCTATATAATATATCAATCTAAAAGTTTGATAGTTTTGCTAATTTCAAGGTGATCTTCTCAACAACATGGATAGTTTTTCGACGGTTCCACTCGATTATCAGAATTTATGATAACAGTGGCAAGGTTTGTAATCTATTCAGAATATTTGTTTGAAATTAAAAAGAAATATTATGTTGAAAGTCTATATTTTGTTCTGTTTGTAGGTGCCATTAACAGTTCTATCCGTGAAAAGTAAAAGTTACTATACCATAAAAATTGGCTACTGAATGTGGACAATTTGTATTTAAAAACTTAAAGCCCCGAGGGGTTAAGGGCTAACCATTTGATTTCGTTGGGGGGGGGGGGGTGCGGAAGAAAATGTAAAAAAACTTGCACGATCCGAAACAAGCTGAAAAGAAAAATGTTTGCACACCTTTAAATTTCCAGGATTCAAAAGAAAATAAGAAAGTAAGAAAAAAAATTGATGGCCGAAATATGACCGAAAAAATTTGCACGAAAATAATTCTTTCATCCTCCCCCACAAATAGGTTATTCTTATATAAATTTGAGTCACAATAGCATACATGTAAATATTACACGAAAGAGACTCGTCTCTATCTCCAGGGTCCCCGAGGAGTCTCTTGCCTGTCTACAATGTACCAACAAACACGTCAGTTGATCGCTGGTAAAATCGGAACATTTACTTCGTGGAACTTGGCAAGAACAATTATAAAATCAAGAAGCTCAATATTGAAGACCACTAAAAGGACGAAACTGAACTACACGATCGATCGAGGTCAGTTAAACCGACTGCACTCTCACTCTCACATTAACCCCCATGTTGTAAAGGCAGCTGTCGACGGTGATTATCTGACTGTGTCTTGGAGCGATGAGAACCATTCAAAGTTTCACCACGTTTGGCTACGCGATCACTGCAGATGCGAAGAATGTCACGATAGCTATTACGACGAGAAACTGACCGATTTACTGGAGATACCACTAGATATCAAACCCAAGGAAGTTCATCTCATGGAAGGCAATAAAGTGCAGATCACGTGGCCTGATGGCCATATATCGCTGTTTGATGGCCAGTGGCTAAAGGATCATTCCGATTTGAGAGCCAAAGAGAAGGTTTTTGAGGATGAACCCCCGCCGATACTTTGGGATTCAACCATCAGTTCACTTCTGCCACGGGCATTGACTTATGGCGAAGCCATACAAGATGACACCAAAGCTCTTGAACTTTCGGAAAGGATCAGAAAGTATGGTTTCGCTTTCCTGCGCGATGCACCCTGCAATCCTGAAGCAATCGAATTATTGGCCAAAACGCTGGCTGGTTATTTGAAAGAAACTGGTCATGGAAGAGTTTGGGAAATCGGAGGAAAGGAATCTATGAACTTCTCACGAGGCTACACGAATAGTGCTTTGAAATGTCACACAGATCACTGCTATTTCAATGATTCGCGTAGCCTGCAGATATTACACTGTGTAGAGCACAAAGGAGAAGGGGGTATGTCTTTGCTAGTCGACGGACTTAATGCTGCTTATAAACTCCAGAGGGACGATCCGGACTCGTTTCGAATCCTTTGTGAGACTAATGTCTCCTTTAGATATGGCGTGCAAGGAACAGTGGATTTTAAAGCTTATGGTTCTGTCATCACTTTGCATCCGCTCACAAAGAAGGTTGTTGACATAAGGTACAAGCCTAACCATCTAGCCACGCTCGACTGGGTCAAACCCGATAATACACCAGGGTTTTACAAAGCTTTAAATACGTTCCTTCGGATTATTCGGGCACCGGAGAATGAATTTCAATTCAAGTTAAGCCCTGGCAAAGTGCTCATTATGGAGAATACAAGGGTTTTGCACGGCCGTTCAGCTTACACGGGCACTCGCCATATAATGGGGTGTTATGTCAGCAGGGACGAATTTCTCAGTAAATATAGGATCAGAAAAGCATCCTACAGCAAGAATTAACTTGTGGGTGCTATTTCCCCCACCCACCCTTATATTGGCTATGCGGGTATTTGCCACTTTTTCAAACCTTTTGGTCTGAAACAGACTATTTAAATCTAGTTCATTTAAGCTGGGACAAGGTGTTGGTTTTTCAAGTTGCATTGTGCAGATTTTGCTCAATTTGACCAATCCATATGAAGGTCTGGACAGGGTGACGTTTTGTTAGAGCCAGGCAGCACATACCCAACCAAAAATTATGGAGAGTATCCCCC
>JANSTQ010149667.1:0-10572 GCA_026167885.1 Bergia puertoricense
TATGTACGTATGTATGTATGATTTGGGAAACAGCGAAATTGTCGATTGTTTGTGATTTTCCGATTTATGAAAACCAGGCTTGAATGACTAAAACTTCTTGATCACTTCCTGACCAGGCTACAGAGCATAGTGGAGCTGTAGATACTTATATGCACATAATCTGTACAGGCGTGGTCGGAATACGTTAATAGGTTTCAAAAATGTGAAGCACATTAAAATAAAATATTCTAGCACATTAACAGTACTAGAATACTTTATGAAAAATATCTTAACTTTATGTTTTCTCCGGTTTTACTCTAACCCCTATGTATCTCTAACCATTAAGCTAAAAGCTGGCGTTTTACCTTCCATCCCTAATTCTGACTAATTTAGACTGCAAACGCGATCTGTGGGACGTTAGCATTTTTATAAATCAGGCTAGCCTCCTTGGGAGTAGGAAGAAGGTGACGAAACGGGAGAAATACTCAGGTTAATAAAAGATTGTTCTTGTAATCAGACTCACAGGTTCTGGGGCATCTATAAGGTTTTGTTATTGGTTTTCAACTCTTACTTGTTGGGTTGTAGGCCTTATGAGGACGTCCGTGCTTGGTACTGGTGGTTCGGTGGTGTTATTCACGTCGCTGTTGGTAGGTTCGATGACTGGTTGCTCATCGGTGGTTGGCGGATAACCTCTTTGTGCCGAAGCTACGAGGCAAGTGCTAAGAATTATTGCCAAAATAAACGCCCCGGATTTGACTCTCATTTTGACTGCTGGTGACTGTAAAAGTGAAAACCCTCACGCAGTGCATCTAGATATAAAGCTCAAACTTGATATCACAGATCGGAGCACTCTAAATTTATTAAAACTCTTATGACTGAATGAATGAATGACACGAAACAGGTGACAATTATACTTTAGAGGCGAAGAGCACGAAACTTTGTATGTTTATTTTTTTTAATATCCAGTCAAAACCAGATTCTGGTACGTCCTAAAATAATTTCTAACAACATTTTCATTCATATTATCAGTGTTTTGGTTAATAAACGGCTTGAAAAAGCGGAAATTAAAAATTCTTGAGAATTTTGTCAAGATCAGGAAGAAATTTGATCGACTGAAATTACATGTCAGATAGCTATAAGTGCATCAGCTCTTTAATTGCATTGCGTTATTAGGAACGTATCAGCTAATTTCGATAATTTGACAAATATACTTTCAGAATTATACTTTCCCTTTTCATTAATTGGCCTTACTGAGACCAAACTGAAGATTGATCAGCCTCAAATAACAAATACTGACCTGCCAGGATATCATTTGTTTCAAAACCTAGCCTTTCAAATGCTGGGGGAGCTGCTTTGTATGTCAACGAAAATTTGAATTTTCACACCCGACCTGAACTGTCAATTCCTAATGAGCATTTTGAAGCTCTTTGAATAGAAATTCATAACCACTCACATGCAAGTTCTTGATAGACACCCAAATGGTAATCTTGATACATTCATTGAATGATTTGAATCAGTCCACACTCGAAAAAATCAATTATGAAAAGACATTTTGTGTAGTAATGGGTGACTACAACATTGACCTATTGAAAACTGATTCCCATGCAGGCTCTGACAATTTCGTAAATACTTTAGGTTCTTTTTTCTTCCAACCTCATACAATGCAACCAACCAGGATCACTGATCACTCGACAACATTAATTGATAACATTTTCTTTAACTCACTTGAACATTTTGTATTTAGTGGTAACATTGTGTATGACCTTACTGATTACCTGCCTAATTTCTTAATATTCAAGAAGTTTGCTTCTCTCCCATCTAACTTAACAATGTCTAAAAGAGATTATTCCAAACCTAATCAAACCTTTAAGACCTTTAATGAAATATAGTCTATTAACTGGGATGAAGTATTCAAATCAGAGCCTAATCCGTTTACTATCTTCCAGCCATTCTATTCATCTATTCAAATCAAAGTACTTAAGTACATAAGTTGTATTAACAATAATGGAAAACTTAGTAGAAAACATATAAAAACGACAGGGTTTAGTTAGTAGAGAGAGGCAGTCAGAGAGGCATCCCGAGAGGCAGTCCGAGAGACATCCCGAATCGCTGTATACTCAACCGAATAAAGAAAAGATCTACCAAGCTCCGTCTCTGTATATTACGCCCCTTCCAGCGTAATAATATTGCAATACTTATGTATAAATTTTGTTGAGTTAAATAAGGTTCATAAATACAACACAAGGCTTGCAACAAAACAGTCTTACTACCTCCCAAAAGTAAGAACAAATTATGGGATCTTCAACATCCGATACCAGGGTCCAATTGTGTGGAATGATATCAATGAAGACATAAAACTTTCTTCAATTTCATTGCTCAAAGATAATATGAAGCTAAAGTTTTCTAAAGCAATACTAGGCAACTTTAGCGCATTAGTCCATTATTTATTTATTATCATTTATCTATTTAATTATTATTTTTTTCTTAACGTTTGTTTTCTTGTGTGTGAACCGACCATAAATATTGCAAAAATAAAATACTGGCCACCCAGCATTTTTAGCTCCTATGGTTATTTCAGGAAGTCAGTAACCGCCTATTCTTTTTTTCAATAACCTCTACAGTTTATATTTTAACTGTTAAACTAATAGGGAAATAAACGTTGTTGTTGTTGTTGAGCGATCGGGCCTCTTTTGCAATTATTTTGTACTCAGAACGAAATCCCCTTGAGTTTTCGCGCGCCATGGGAGTCCCAAAACACGAAAATATACATTTCCGAATAAATCCATAGCTGGCTACTAACCAGAATGTCCCGGGTTCTATCCACGGCCTGGTCGAGGGTTGAAAACTTGAATTTCCCACACCGTCCGTGCACAGGGTCGTTAAACCGTTGGTCTAGTCTCCTAAAATGCTATCTCAGGGGACTTAAAAGAACCCACACACTTCTCCAAAAGAGTAGGGTAATCCCGGTGTTGTGGTGAGGGACACATAGAATATTACTACGTGTAAAATGTGTTACCCTCAATAAATAAAGTGCATTTACTTTTTTTAACTTCACTTTTAAGTGTACAACTATTACGATATGATCCGGCCAATTAGAGCGCAAACTGTTATCGGCTTTTTCTCATTCTCATTATATTAATATATATAACAATCGACAAGTCACAAATTGTACAAATTTTAAAAAATCGTTCACACAACCAATAGGTTGCTGAAGTAAAGACAAATCAGTAGCTAATCAGCAAAAGAACACATAAAATGTGTGTATTTTTACAATTGGTATAGTAAATTTAAGTATATCACACAGATGGCACAAGACAGTCTGACACGATGATTTAATATATCTTCCATGTACTCAGATCCAACACAAATCCGATCAGAGTTTCTTCTTTTCTATTCACACATTCCACTCCTCGAATCACATTTGCTCAAATTCTTAAATAATGTAGTGAAAACCAATATGTTGCCGAAATAAAAGACAAATCATTAATTGATAATCAGTAGGACACATGAATCTTACAATTGGTAGGTGCGATTTTACAAAGAGTATTAAATTTTCCTTAATAAATATAAGTAATGACATTTATCGCCTTTTTGAAAACCGCACTGTGTATATGCTAGTGTAAATCCAATATATATATGACAATATCTGAGTCAATACATAAAAAGAGAGAAAAACACAACATTTTAAATCTTTAATGAAATTACATCAACTGAAACTGATTATCATCATCAGAGAGTTTAATCGTGACTGTGAGAGAAACCGAAAAACCAAACTGCCCCAAGCGGGACTTGAACCCACGACAACCTGAAATTGATTACATATCATATATAAAAGTATTGTCTCAAAATAGAATAATTCTCCGTTACGTCTCATAAACGCGGGTTTTTTTTGTAAGAACCAGGTATATTGGCCAAGGATCACTGTTCTTAATTTGTGGGCTTTTCAGCCTCAAATTGTTCTTTTAAAAGCTGTTCTTGTTTTTATTGTCTACAAGGTTACACCGAAGATGCCTCTTCATTTCAAGTGTCAGGTTGTCAATTCCAATCTGTTTGGAATTTGGGAATACGCGTTCATTGATCGGCAGACAGATTTAATACTGTACATTCAATTAAGCAAAACACAAAATGTTGAGTTGCTTATTTTATAGGCAATGAGTTTTACACGGTTGCGAAAATTTTATTAGTGATTTGGGTTAAGTAACAAATTTCAATATTTCGTTTTCAAACATTGTCAGTGGCTCCGAGTCTTCCCAGCCTCGGTATTTCTCAAATTGTTCTTTTACTCAGTTAAATTTAAAAATTTTGGGCGATTTGAGCCTCTCATTGTTCTTACAAAGATGTTCTTATGAAAAAGGCGTGCATTTACTGGTAAGCTCAAATACACCGATATCATTCAACAAACTGTTATAATAGAATAAGCTCTTGAGATTAAACTTAACTAGTGTTGTAGGGATGACACATATGTGCATGTAATAAAATGATTGCACATTCCGTTGTACTTAAATCGACACAAACTGATTAGATTGCAAAGTGTCTTCATTTTCTCATTTTGAATTAAACAACATTCCACTCGAAAAGGGTCAGTTTAAGGCCAGGGTTAGACATCCAACGCAAGGAAGTTCGGTCCGGACTGGGCCAGCGTCTTCCAAAGACTGCAAATGAAGTGGGGTAAAATGTGCTGTCAAGTTAAACAAAAAGTTGATTAACTTTTCACATAATGCGTCTGTAGTTGTACATGTGGTGTCACTGTCCAGCAGCTAACACTACCACTCCCATGAATTAGCCAGGCCTCCCAGGGCTTTGACAAGCCAATGAAAGGAAAATGTCGCTGTCGGTTTTTATCAATTGTTCTCAGTAAGCTCCTGTCTCTTGTTGTTGATTAGCAGGAAGTTTGTCGCCTATCTCATGGGCCGTGTCACCTGTCGCATGAACTGACCCAAGGAAGGCCCCTTTAATAAGGAGGACATTTGCACTGTTATAAGACTCGCTTACAGTTCTCAATTTTGTTTCAGACTTAATTGCGAAGCTCTTTGTTTGTAGGGAGCCCTTGCCGTGTGCTGTCTCTTAGCAACCAATGATTTACCCCTCCTGAACATCTAAGGCTTATCCATTGAGCACACTTTAATTTTTTGTGTTGGTAGATAAATTTCAACTGTGTCGTGTAATATCTCACGAAAGGACTCGAATTTTTCCTTCGCAGATGGTAAATTCATTACGCAGTTCCAGTTAAATCCGGTTATCCATCTCCTAAAGGCTCGCATATTGCTCTCTCTCAGATCACGTCTATAAACAGATTTCTTGACAGTCTTGTTAATGTTGAATAGAGGGACATTAGGCTTAACCAGCACTGCGCTCTATCTTGGGAAGCTGGACAGGCGGCAGGAGCAACTTGGGACTGTTTGTAAGAGGCCAGTCTAGAATACCCGTGTCCCCAGTCAGAACATCAACAGTTTGAGACACTGAGCCAGTCCTTTGTTCAACAAATTGTACTGCGAGTCCAGAACTAGTAGGGTTAAAGTCGCCTTTAATGATAATCAAGCCACCCGGATGACTTCTAAGGAACGGTTCTGTGTCCTTTAGGGTTTCATAACCTAAATTTAACCCTACCCTGAGCCATATTAAGCCATAACCGCATCCTCACTTTAACCCTAACTCTTACCTTAACCTAAACTTAACACTAACCCTAACCTTGAACCTTACCCTTAAATCAGCCTCAAACCCTAACTGACCACAACCTTAACCAGTTTGAATCCCTAACCCTTCCTTTATTTTATCTTATCTTAACCTAAATTTAACTCTATCCTGAACCTAACCCTTTCCTCAATTTCAACCATAACCACAACCCTACTCCAACCCTTACTCTTAACTTAACCTATATTTGACACTAACCATTAATTATTCACTGTTGGAATCTTGTGGATGATAAACTACGTCTACAAGGATGTTGGAGATGGCTCTAGGCTCTTACTGAGATCCATTTGATGTTAGGGAGTGTCCCGGGGCCGGGAATTTGAACTGAATAGAGGGGGGAGGGCCGGGCATTTTGAACAGGTAGTTTCAATTTCATGTCGCGTGCTGTGCCGCTTCCATCGTATTTCTTCCCGGCTGTGAAAATGGCTGACGCGACGATGGATGAACGAGATCTATATAATTTAAAAATTTCACTGGCAAAAGTAAAGATTAATATATTTGTTTCAATAACGTTTTATTGATGGCGGATAAACGAACCACTTGCCAGTATTAAATAATCTGCATTGAACGTTTGGTCAGAAAGCACTTCAGTTACCATGTGATGGTACAAAAACTTGGGCAAACTACACTGATTATGTTCAAGCTTGCTCAGAAGCAATTTTCCGCTTTATATTTCCAGATTTTTGTGAAGGCGAACAAACAATTCGTTAATTTCATGTTACGTAGCTTTGATCGAATAGTGAGAAACAACTGCAGACTTGTATCGCTTTTTTGTTTAATCTTTTAGTGAATTTAAGGTGTTCTGTTCAAGTTTTGGTAAAGAAGATCTGCCCACTCAGCAGAGAGAAAGTGCCAGTAAAAATAAAAGAGAATTTGACTCTCAAACTTATTTTACCTTGTCCCGGGGGTGGGGGCATTTGATCACGTTTTATCACTTATGGCGCGGCATTTGAACAACATTTTTGTCCCGGGGGTGGAGAATTTGAACAGCCATGGATCCAAAAGTTCAAATGCGCGGGGGTTGCCGGGGGGAGCATGTTGAAGTTTTGATTTGATCGATACATAACTCTGGATGTTCTGTCGCTCTATTGCCCAATAATTTAGTACATGACCAAGATCTCGCTTTGATCAACAAGGATTACGTACTCCGAAATCTTTGAGTTCTGACCATAATTCAACAGTGACAACAGGAAGGCGGGACTATGGAGAGCACTCCCTTATGGGTCTTTAGCGTTGATGACTATAGTAGGGTACGGTGGATAAGGTGGCTTGGAAAGTCTCGCCAGGGCTGGGTCAACCTTCTAGTAAAAAAGCGCCAGTCGCTAGTTGTAAATAGCAACTGCGGCCAGAGGGCGAATTGATAAAGCACTAGGAGTGTATTTGGCCGCATTTTGGTGGAGAGACATTGTAGTTAACGTTACCAAATGAAGAGTTACGGAGCACACAGAAAATAGGTGGCTGTCATTACTGGCCCCGCTGACCACCATAGACTGCAGTTTTTGTGCCGATGGGTTTATGTTTCCATGTTAACATCGTTAACAAAACTCCAAAACTTACAACGGTGGAAAAGATACCGGCTGTGTGCATATTCAGGTGCAGTTATTGTTTTTCATAATTAGGCCCATTGTTTTCCTCCGTTCTAACTGATGTCGTCGTCCTACGACCTAAGCTCCCTACTGGTCGGCTGCACGTGACGTCATCAGCGGCCATGTTGAACTTAACAAAAGATCTGTTGTATGTTTAACCAGCATCGCGCCAATAACTTTGCTCCTGGAATCTCCAGGGACTATATTGCAACCCAAGAATTAATGGACACGGAGCCCAAGAGCAAGAATATAAGGTATCTCTGGGCTTCTGGTTAACTTTTGGAAGTTTGATTGAATGTTAAAAGTATTTTTAGGTGCTTCCACATTTTTAGACATAAGACTTATTTATGAAATACATGTACGAATTATTTGGAGTGGGACTTTTCCGCTCAAAAATCACGGTTTTCCCTTCATGCAGTGGGGTTCACTTTATACAAGATGGCGGTTTTGTTAATGTTGTCTTATATAAATTGCTCTTTTTGCCTGTCTTTGTAAAGCTCTTCAAAACCAACTTGCTATACTTCGAAAAGAAAGTTCGAAAAGAAAGATGAAGAGTTGTTTTGAAATGCTGTTGCTCTAATTTGAACAAAAATTGCGAAATAGGGAATTTACAAGAGTTGATTTTCAAAGTAAATTTTGTCTTGCAAACACATTCCAGTAATATCTGTAATTATAACGGCTCAGACTATAATAATCTAGAAGCTATTCCAATTTTTTTCATTTTTAAGTTAAAATTCTCCTAAAACTGAAGCTAAACTGAATAACCTTTTTAGAAATTTTAAGTATGGGTTAGGGTAAATCCAGGAATCACTTAGTCACACCCATATACCAACACGTAGTGAGCTCGTTAATTGGTGACACAGCTGTTTTAAAAGTCTGCTGACGGGTTACAGTCGTTTCGACCCATCGTCAGTTCGAACTACCTCCAGTTCAGCCTGCATGGTCGTTTCGGCCCATATCAAACATGTCAAAAGTCGACTTTTGGTATGGGTCGAAAAAACTTTTAGGTATGCATCAAAGCTGCTTTTTTGGTGGAAAGGACTTGGATCGAAATAACGATGGCTCAAAACGAACGTAACCGTGCTAACAATGAAAAAGATCCAAATGGTTAAGGTCGAAAAGATCCACGTAACCAACCAGAATATTTGAAAAAAAAAATACATTAGCCAGCTGGCCAGAAGAAAAAAATTTTACTATACAAAAATTGCCAACTAATTATCTTCTACCGAACATACTTTCCAAGTCCGAATGACTTTTAACTTTTAACACTTTTTTTGAGCAAAAGAATTGGACTGATTGATATCTTACGTTAACTGTAGTTAGTTTGTTTATCCAAAGAAAGAAGATTGACTCTCGATGGTGGTATCGGATCTCCCACTAACTCAAACTATAGTCTATCCTCCCTACAAAATTTTTTTCTTGTTTTTACTCTAATTTCTTCCCGAAACTCGAACTCCCGATCTTTCGCGCTTCCCTTGAAAGTTTGGGTTATTCGGAACGGCCAGTGTAATTTTTTTTCAATTGGTTGACAAAAAAAAATCCATTTATCTGACTGAACGGGAAAATTGGACATAGAATTCTCATAGTCTGGAAGCAACACCATCAGCGACATAGCTCGCAAACGTATTTGCATAAAGCAGGTCTGACGACAGAAGAAACACTTTTGCGAAACATCTTAAGATCGCGAGTCTAAGAACATTTCTAACACATTTCATTCAGTTTATATCAATCCGATTCCGCCCATCTGAGGAAGTGAACAAAAGTGTAATCTTATCAAAACACTTTTCCTTTTCGGCGGTTGGGACCGACTGAGATCTTAAGACCACTATTTATTTCGAAAGATTACATTATTAAGGTATGGTGTAGCATGTGTAGCATATGTTTCAAGTGTTTTTCAAATTCTATTTTTGTGTGCTATATTTAAATCTAAACAACGAAAGTTAACAAAGTTGCTGTACGACAACCGACACCCAAAGATAAGGAGGTCATTTCGAAAATTAGAACTTGCCATTTGTATACCGTAATAATATATAAGGTTTCTAGAATTTAAAGAACATCTTATTAAGGTTATGACATGTGTAGGTGTATACCGTGTGCGACTTGATGATCTTGAAGATTAACGCATAAATGTTGGTTGAGAAACTGTATTTTACCTGTTGTATCAGATATCAAGTTTCTTTAACGTTAAATTATGAGAACAGAAGTTTTACTAAATAGAAGGAAAAAAGAAAACTGAAGTTAATTTTTCACAAGTTTTTGGGAAAATATAAAACTAGATTGCATGTCCAGTGCTGCCAAATAAAGCTTTTGACCTTTGGGTTAAGTATTCCACCCGATTAGCGATAATACTTTTAAACCCCACGAGAACTAAAGCGACTGCCCAGCTCACCGAACAGAGAAATGTCATAATGGTTGATGAAGCTAACCACAAAATTCATATCGCAGGTAACACGAACAATTTTTCACGAGAATAGTGCAGATTGCAAATGTTTTACTCTTTTTGTTTTTAGTTTAAAGGCTTTTTTGTATGGCTATTATATTGTGAAGCCTTATTAATGTTCTTTTCGGGGACTCTACACATAAGCGGATAAGATTAGTATTTGTAACAATGATGAGAGATTTAAAAAATTGTTTGTAATTAACTGTTTGCAATGCTTCTATCAACTTAAACTCTTGTTGCTTCGACTTCCGAACTGTATCACCTTTGCTCAGACCTGAGTTTTCAGGCGCGTAGCTAGGATTTTTCATGGGGTTGTGCGGATGGGAACTTCTAGGGGGTCCGGGGCATGCTCCCCCAGTCAAAATTTGGAAAAACTCGGGTTGTCTTGGACTGCATTTCGTGCGTTTTCATGGTGGAAAAAGAGAATATGGAGTGCTCAAAAGGATGAAACTGAAGAAGACAGTTCATCTCTTCTTTTTCACAATTTCACAATTTGTAAACTGAATTAGTTCTTTCAGGCCGACCTTTTCGGCCCGTTGGGGAGGGGGGGGGGATGCGTACGCACCCTTCGCACCCCCCCTGCCTCAGACGGGCCTTTTGTTCACTGCTCGTATTAACGGAATTCAATGTTGTTCCACTTATACGTTAAGGTTGGAAATGCATTCAATCAGTGCTCAGTAATCCTAACGTTTCTTTGCTCTGTGGCGATTTGATCGAATTTGAAGTTAGTTGAAGCGTTTGGAACTCCTTCATGCTCTGTTTTTCGGTCGGAAGACTAACTTTTAGAAAATGTAGCCCAGTGGAGCTCATGTGTGGCCAGTCATTCTATTTTTCATCAATGTCAACTACAAAACAAAATACAGTTTTAAAAAATAC
>JANSTQ010149678.1:0-11879 GCA_026167885.1 Bergia puertoricense
GGTATTATATGTAGTCCTCCATTTAAACCACCTTTAGCTGAATTGGACATATCTGTATGAATATACATGTAGCTTATCAATAAATAAAGACATATCAAATATGTCATAATAATCGCTAAAATTAATAAAATAAAAGCTAAGAATTTGATAAAACATTAACATCTAAGGTTTTCAATGTTACGTTATCATCAGGGGAATGATATCAAATTTATAAATACAAAAATCAGTCATCTAACTATCAGTTATTAATAAGTTTAAGGTTTATATTATACTTATACTTAAACAAGTAAAGATTATGTTGAGTCTTACATGTATATGTGTGTATTTTGTCTCTTCATTCCTTTACATATCCAATTTTAATCATATTTTCTAATTTTCATGTTTATGACCAACCATCCTTTTTGTTTGGTTTTTTTTTTGGGGGGGGGGGATTATACTAGAAATTGGAAACCATCTTATGAAGGTTGCCAGTCATCAAAAATTGAAATTATTAAATTGTTAAATCGATACAATACTTCAAATAATTTTAGGAAAATCTTGCAATAGTTTTTGACTCTCTCAAGCTATTAAAATATTTAGTGAATAAACCCCCTCTATGCCTTTTGTATCAAGCTATACAGGCCCCGAGGCTAAAAAAGCGTAGAGGCAGAGCCAAGGGTGAAGAACACTTTTTCAGATGGCTGCTTGTATAAATGTAGCTTGATACAAAAATAGCGCAGAGGGAGTATATTTATTTGATGATTCAACAATAATTTTCTCATTTGGAATGGTAAGGCATGCGTGATAAATGTAATTAAACAAAAAGGCAAAATTTGTTGAATTCTTTGTGTTTGGTGGTACTGAACTATTACATGTAACTAGCTTCATCTTCTTTTCCCTTGTCAGTGTTCCAAACCTAGAAGCTAAGTTGTTGGCCATTACTGTATACAGCAAAAACAACTAAAAATAAAACAATTTTAATTGCTGACCAGTGGTTGCAGATATATTGGCCCTGCTCCATTGAAAAATATTGGAAACTACAAAAAAAATCCATATGTGTCATTTCATTAATATTTCCTGCACAAATTCAAGTACTGTTTTGCAATATTTGTTCATGCAGTGATAACAATGACAACATGTGTATTACAAAAATCCATTAAAAAAACTCATCTTAAACAAGACAGTAAATCAGAAAAAAAATTAGAAAGAACCCAAACAGTTGGTCCCCATGTGTTTGGTAGAGAAAGAACAAAGTTTTTAAGAAATCCTTGTCCCCTTTGCTTAGTTTTGCTCCGTCTATACAGTAACTGAAACACACCATGGGAGTGTAAGTTGGACAATGTTCAGGGGTCAACATTAACACTTGCCCAATGGCCCCAAGGGATTTTTTACCCCTTCAGGCCAGTACATGCCAGTAACTTTTGATAAGTGGTTGCTCAATGGGACCAGCAGCTCTTTTAAAAGTCACTTTGTGAATTATGTTAATGAAAAAATAACTGGTCAATGTTTTGATGAACAAGGTATAAAAACTCAGTCAAAAATGAACATTGGGATAATCATAACCCAGATAGCATCAACATATGACATCATTATCATGTTTGACTGACTTTTGTCATAGTTAAGTTTTTCACATTTGGCCAGTGCACTTTCATATTCGGCCAGTCAGTTTTAATTTTTTCTGGCCCAACGGTCCAGTGACCTAAAATGCTTAATGATGAGCCCTGATGTTGTTAAATTTTTCCTTAGTAATTCAAACACTGCCTGCAAATTCACCTTTAAAATCTTAATGTAATTAATTTTGAAAGACAAATTGCTGCAAGAACTTCGTATCACAAAAATTGTTTGCACAGGTGTAGACAAAAAGTGTTTGGCCACCCATATTTCACATTCTCCCTTCAAGCAAAATAATGCTCCATGCTTAATCAGCTGCTTTTTTAATTTTTATAAATGTTATCATAATTACAATTTCCCCAAATCTGATTGGCTCATTCAACACTATTTTTTATTAATCTGTCAGCAAAATCATTAATCGGATACTATCCTGACAAGACCCAGCAATCAGGCACCTGTAATCGGACAGTTGAATGAACCAATCACAATCAGAGTTCTTGGCTCTCTGGCCATTAACATGTGTTTAATCGAGCAAAGCAGCATGGGTAGGCCACAGGTGGACCACTTAGGACGGCCGGAGCAACCGCCATTTTGAAAACTTCCCAGAAGGCCCTGGGAATGAAATTTAGTATGAGAATGTTCGAAACATTGCAATTTTCTAGCACTCAAATTCATTGAAATTGCAGATGGTTTGTGAAGTTAGTTCAAGTATAAAATGATAATAATAAACCTTTATTTATATACGATAATTTGTACAGCTGGAAGCTAGTGGGGATGTGTTAAACCCATCTACAGAGCTGTACATGTTAATAATAATAATAATAAATAAATTTATATAGCGCTAAAACTATAAAATAGTCTAAAAATGATGAGATCTGCCTAAAATATCTAACTATCTAATGAATTTGTACATGTTTAAGTTAAAATGACAAACCCCAAACTAAAGTTTCTACCTATCGACTGTATTTGTGCATAATAACGTATCCAGTTTTAGTATGTTACATTCCAAAGGATTAAGATGGACAAACAAAACCTAACAGACCATATAATGCGCATTGTTCTAAGGGGAAAACAGATACCACCGAAGTTAGGACCATCAAGCACTTTAATGAAAGACAAGAGACAACATTTGCTCTCGTCTGTCAGCGAGGTCGTTCACACATACACGCGACCTTATTTTCCATGTGTTTATATCATAGAACTTAGGCGAGAAACATAATTCGAATCCAAATCTGTGGAAATTTAGTTGCATTTTGCAACTTTTAGAATGTGTGTTTAAAAACCGAGGCAAAAGTTGGTCAGTACTATGGAAGATGTACCAATTTTATTGATTTTAAATGTACGATACCGGCATCAAATGCGTTGGCGTGAGCTTTGGGAGGTCAAAAGCACACGCGGTTCATTTCATTTCAAAAACATTGTGCGATCTTGTTGTGAAATTGGCAATACGTTCTAGAAACTTTCGAGACGGGCATAGCAGATACTTTAAGTTTTTCAAAGATCAGGACGAATGAGATTTCTTTATAAATTATTTGAGTTTTCTGTTTTATTATCAAAAACTGTATCTTAAAGTTCCTATTTTAAGAGTTCTGAAATTTAACTAAAGTCGATTATAAAGGGTACATATAATTTATGTGCAAAGAAAAAGCAAAATAAAAGGCCAAATCGTGACGGTTATTTTAAAAGAAAAGAAAACGTATGGTTGATCAGTTGAGTCTGTGATGAGTATACCCAAAAGAAAGAAATCAACATACATAGACTGAGAGGCAACCAGGCCCCTCAAAACTTTAAACCATTTTATTGGTCACTTACTGAACAAATTATCCATACAATTAAAATATAGGTTCCTGTTGTGCCGACAGGAAAGGTCTATTATTAAAGATTTGACACAATCAAAATATAGTTATTACTTGAATTATATTACTGTTATTTATACAGCCACAGCAATATACGGAATACTATGAATTAAATTTGCCATAGCTGTTTCTTCAATACTTCTTGAAAATTATCCCCTTAAGTTTATATAGTAATACATGTCATTTCAAGCAAATTTTGTTTCTACAAGTGGAAAGAAATGTAAGTCGCACTGCTGTATTTATTATATGAGCTAACTATCCAAGAATGAGCCATCCAGATAGCCCGTTGTCCTAAAATGTGTCATTTAGAGAACTTGGGAAGCCATAGCAAAACACAGAAGCATGTGAGCAATATTCCACAGTAAACTAATGTTCTTCACGTATCTGCAGTGTATTTTTAAATAATGCATCTCAAACAAAGAATTAAACTGGAAATGTGATTGCACCTGGTTTAAATGAGCTTATTCACACCCATATCCTGCAGTTGCTTTGACATTCTGGTTTTAAAATAATTTCAAAATTGCATTGTCAGAAAAGAAATTTGCTTGAAAGAGCCTTGATCTGTGACTAAACTACATTGTGGTACCTTTCTTCACTGCCACTTCCTTAAGTAAAATTCTTTTCTATGGATGATCCATACATTTGTTTGATATAGTTTCCAGAGATTGAAAATGATGACCCAAAGCAGTGTAGTTAAGTATCCTACCAAAAGAATAAATATCACTTGTAAATGAAGCTGGATGTGTACCTAAAACAATTTCTGGGGCAATATGTTTGTGTTTAGTATGATAGACATTTATACACTTGCCAAAATCTATTAGTACTGAATTATAGGTATTGTTATGATATGATATGAAATTAAAAAATTGTTAGTCTTGATATCCCTATGTATGTATCCCTTGCTGTGAATGTGTGAAATTGCTTCAGCAATTTGCTGTGAAAGTCGAAGCCAGACTGAAAATGGAAGTGTAAGTTTAATGCTATGGAGTGCAGAATGAAATGTGTATGCATAGTCAGAAATCTCATAAAATGAACAAATCAACAAAAAGGACAGCACATCAGTGTATACTCCAAAAACATATAGTATGGTGGGGTGTGATAATTGGCAGAGACGATTTCCTTCACGAAAAATCGAAGCAGAGCGCGGCCGTACACTGCCAGTTTTAAGGCTGGCCTTTAATTGAATCCCAAAGGCAAAAGAAGCAGGGACGGTGTTAGCACAAAATACTGTACTACAACATCAAGGTGTGTGTTCAATACTTAAATGATGCAAGTTATAAGGAAGTAGTGCGAGAGGTAAAAGTACTTTTGGGAATACGCTCTCAAAGTTAAAAGAGAACCACGTACATTGTCTCTAAATTCCATGAAATTGGAAAGAAAAGCTTACAATACCATTCTACAAGTATCTCAAAAGCGAACTGAAAGAAACAAGACTTAATGATCATATCAAGGGACATAGCTCGTGGAGTGCAGTTTAATCATATAAAAGGGTATCTGGCTTTTCAGTAGGGTCAGTTGATGTCAGATGTGGAACAGCAAGTCGTAATTTTACTAAAACAAACTCCTGAAAATTACTAAGCAGCAGAGAACGTCTACTCACACGTGTCGATACAAAGAAGAATGTTTTCTTTAATACTTCCATTGAGTGTAGGCCGGTGTAAAATCGGACTTTCTTGCCATCTCCTTTGAAATAGTCCTCTTCAAACAAAGTTGATTTCTGTGGAAGCCATGGTTTCGGTCTTCTAAACATGTCGCCGCGTTCCTCTGTCTGAGTGCTACACGCTTCTGTGAATTCACATGAATCAGTCTGCGTGGAAACGTTATTTCCAGCCTCCTCCTCCTCCTCCTCCTCCGGGGCTTCTCCCAAATCTCCTCCTTCTATCTCAATATCTTTGATTCGCTCCTCGGGCTCATCCACATTTAACACATTCCTTTTCATAGATTCCAGTTATTCGCGTTCTTTTTCACGTTTCCTTCGCTGTTATTCTCTTGGGTCTTTGTTGTTGTTTTTCCTTTGTGGCATGACTTTGTCATGTCCTAGATGCAAGCTAGGAACCCAATTTACATGGACCTTACATTCCACGTCCCTATCTTTGCAATCGTCTTTGGCGTCAGAAGCTTCGGCAGTGTAGATTGCTTGTGAGTTTGTCTACTCTGTGTCATACTTGCTCTTCTATCTGAAGGCTCTTCTAATCCAAATTCGCGCCGGTAGTTACTAACTCTTGATGTTTCAGTAATCATTCAATAATCCACTGAGTGGGGGATTGGCCCGCCCAGCTTCACCAGAGCCCTGTTAGCTAGCAGGCATGTACATGTACATACATAAATTTAAATGAAGATCTGTGTTAATGTTTCCCACATTACTGATATTGTAGGCACCAACATAGTTTTGTTTGTTAAAATACATGTAACTTATACAACTGCAGGAAAAACAGTTGTTGTTAAATTGGCTCTACGTTCTGTAACAGTGATCACCAATTTGAAGTCTAGTTCAACAGTTTACTCTGACATTTCCTAAGAAATAAATGTCAATTATAAAATCTAATGGTATTAATAAATGTTTGAAAAGTTTTTTAAAAGTTTAAACAAACGTTTTTATCAGGTGAATGATGATCCAAGAGATGAAAACTTTCATTTAAACTCTTAAAAATACTTTTAAGACATTTATAAATACCCTAAGATTTTACAATTTTATAACTTAATTGGCGAATATGATTCACAAATGTCAATTACCTTTGTTTATTCTCAAGGCCACAGGGCATAAAATTGATAGAAAATATAATATTAATACCAACCGACTGACTCAGGGTATGTAACCACAACGACAGATGTTATTTTGCTAATCCTTAATGTATTGATAAAATTAATGTCTATAAAAAGGAGAAATAATGAAATGGGCCAGCCTGCCTGAGTGGCGGGTAAGTTATCCCCAAATGTAAATCCTCCAGCTCTAATGGAACACTCTTTATCTTTCGAGTGCAGAATGTTACTGAAAAAAGAATATTTTTGTGCTTTTCAAATGTCTTTTTGGCTGAAGTGAGGTTTCAACAGCATTTCTTTTTGTCCTTGCAGCAAAGTTATACGAAGAATTTACTGATAGTGATGCACTATGTTCCGTCTCTACGTGAGAATATTCTGGAGGTTGTGATGGACCATCTGACCAGAATTGATGTAAGTATGACAAATGAATTGGGCTATTAATTAAATACTAATACTATACTAGTAGGCTCTACAGCCAACAATGTGATGTCACTCAAACATACCAACCAGAATCCTCGTATATGAACAGAACAAGCCATCATCATCATCATCATGCATCGATCATCATCATCACCATCATCGTTGTACATTGATCATTATACATCAGCATCATCATTATACATCAATAATCAGTATCATTATCAACAACATTATACATTGATCTTCATCTCCATCATCGTTATCATCCTTGTTATCTTCGTTATCACCATCATAATCATCGTCCTTTTAGCTGATTTATCCAATTTGATAATAGTGATCAGAATGGAAACATCAAATTATGATAGCATGGAGTAATATCAAGTAGCAATATAAGTGCACAATGGAACTGAAAGCCTCGGCAAAGCGACAATCTTCAGTTAAGCATTTAAATGACTGGAATGTTTAGTGGTTAATACGTTTCGGGTTTTTCCTTGTGTAAAATAACATTTCTTCAGCCTACATTGTGCTCTCTGAATTATTTGTCATCAGGTTGAAATTCCCAAGCATGAACTTGAGCAAGCTGGAGTCGAGCATGAGGATGAAGAAGAGGAAGGAGAAGAACGCACTCAGTTCGATGTGGACCTAGTACGTTACATTTTTCTGTCTTCCTTACTTTACAAGAAGGATGGCTGTAAAAACATTTTGTTATTCTAAGAGTCTACTCGTCTTACAGTTCCTGGTATTTGAGGGATCATTTCTATTAAGTTTGTTGGACAGCAAACTATTCTTGGCTGTTTCAAGATCGGTGCTTAGATTTTTTGGTTGACCAATTACTCCCAGTAAAGTGCTATAGGTGAACTTCATGTATCAATATATGCGACAGTGATCAAAACGAAGTTTGTGGCTGAGAAGTGGATTTGTCTTATGTTTTAGCAACCACAGTTGATTTTTTGTTATGTTTACAAAAGTCCATGGAGGAGTCTTACTCAAAACCGGGAAGGAAGAACCGAATATGCCTTTGTCTCTCTCAGAAGAATATAGGCCAATCATAATTGAGCAAGTAACACCTGTGCATGTTGCTGACATGTTACTGTAACTAACACATTAGTAGTAAACTTGTAAAAGTGAGGTTCCTGTTTCCTCTCCTGGGGAATTAATTTGAATTAATTAGTGTGAAATCTACTGTGAGAAGTATTCGTGAGGTAGATTCGACTTTTCATTGTTTGCTTCAATTGTGGGTGCTAAAATCGAAAACCTCATATTCTTTTGAATGTTGTTGATAGCATGCGCAGTGGGTCAAAGTTTTCAAGTTTGTTTTGTCGTCTAGACATAATAACACTAATGGCAATTGATAGGCGATATTGAAGTTTTCTACAAGACATAAAACATGCTGCTTTAACGTTTTATATTTTAACACAAAATGATCTGGTGGTTAGTGTGGCTCATAAAATTATCGTGATGTCAAATTGGTTTTTTGCTCTCGTCTACGATCACGTTCTGGTATCTTAAGTCCCTGGTGGTGTACTATGTTCTATGTGCTGGTACTTAATACTGCTGCTTGGGATTAATGTAGGAAAACGAACTGCAGCCTTCAGAGGAGGAAAGTATGGAACATGAAATGGCAGACAAGCTGGATGTTCTCATGAACATGATTTTCGATTACATTCGTGAAGTCTGTTATCCAAATGGTGAGAAACATGGATACGCTATTGAAGAATCGTGAGGTTTTACGTCTTAACTAATTAGTATAGAAATTGCAAAAATTCAACAGAGTTCCCAGATCAAAAGAGTGTGGCAAAGTACATTATCACAGAAAGTTACTGTGTAGCAACGAAGACTTGTTACTTCAAAAATATTCAGTTTATCATGCTCAAATTTCAGCAAGTACTAACTTTGCCATGGTCTTTGATTCGGTGGAATCTGTTTATTAAACTTAGAGTGCATTCCTTTTGTAGAATCCAAATCCGGATTTTGCAGTCAAAACCTGGCTTCTGTGTTCCATTAGAAATTTTCTTCTAAAATCTAATCCAGGTTTGTTTACTTGCGGTGCAAGCAATCGTGAAATCTGGTTTCAGATTAATTTTGTTCCATTGGTTCAGGAAATCCAAACAATCCAGATTGAAAATCCGGATTTGGATTTTACAAAAGGAATGCGTTCTTAGTTGGAGTAAATTGTAAGTAGTTACTTGAGCAAAGATTTGTGTGTTCAAAACATTAGGAGAGTTTTACTACAAATGTTTTAACATGATTTTATGTTTTTCAGCACAGTTAAATCTCTGTGAAGTGTAAAATTGTTTTGGTATGGAGCCACAAGGTTCTGTTTACCTTTTCCTGATGTAAAGAAACAAACAAGAAACTACTATTTTCTTTGTACTTACGTTTAACATAACTTTACGTTTTCCAGCACAGCTTAATTTCTGTGAATGCAAGAAATGTATTAGTGCGTAGCCACCAGGTTCCGTTTACCTTTTTCTGATGTAAAGAAACAAAGAAGAAACTACTATTTTCTCTGTACTTTCGTTTAACATAATTTTACGTTTTCCAGCACAGCTTGATATTTGTGAAGTTTTAGGAATGTTTTAGTATGTAGCAACAGGTTCCATTTACCTTTTCCCGATGTAAAGAAACAAAGAAGAAACTACTATTTTCTCTGTACTTTCGTTTAACATAATTTTACGTTTTCCAGTACAGCTTGATATTTGTGAAGTTTTAGGAATGTTTTAGTATGTAGCAACAAAGCTCCACTTACCTTTTCCCGTTGTAAAGAAACAAAGAAGAAACTACCATTTTCTTTGTACTTTCGTTGTGTGAACGTTAACATACGGCCCATTACTGAAATTGTTTTATTGTATGCCTTTGACAGGCGACTACAATGTTGATGCCACAAACGAGTTTTTCAACGAACTACTGGTGGTGAGTACAAATTACAGAAATTTGTGTCAACCTTTGTAAACATGTCTAACAGTGTGTATTTTCAGGGTCGTAGGAACAGGGTAGGCTGGATAGGTCTGCCACCCCTCCCCCCGACATTCATCGTTTCGTCTTCCTAGTGTTCTCGTGACAGCCAAGATGGCAAAATTATGAGTTCAGGCACTGCATTTGCCAACAAGATGCAAAACATTGCCAAAAATGTATTGATGGAGAAAGAAAACAAAATGAAGATCTTTTGTTGTTTGGGTTTGTAGCAAGTGTTTCGTTGATCAACAAAAGTTGACATGGTATGTTTTTCGCCTTTGGGTTTGGTTGAAAGCTGACGTTTCGAGCGTTAGCCCTTCGTCAGAGCAGACTTTTTTATAATAATAAATATAGGTAATTTCATTGTCGTAAAAAAACGTTGTTCTCACTGTCGAAACGCTCGAAACGTCAGCTTTCAACCAAAGCCAAAGGCGAAAAACATACCATATCAACTTTTGTTGATCAACGAAACATCTTCACTTTAACATGTTCACCAAAAGGCGAACGTATAGCATGTCAAATGGAAAATTCGTTTCAACTGACATTTTTACTTAAAAAAAATAAAAAATAATCAGTTATTCTGTCAGTCTCTCTGTTGTGATCATCCTTCTATCATTCCGTAAACTGTTTCTTAATCTCAACTTTCCTTCTTATTTACCCTTCTCAGTCGTTTACGAACTATGCAATTTCTCTCAACTCAACCAAACCGTCTGACAGCAGATTACACAGGTGTAACTAATGCCAACTAAATAGACAACTAACCATGCGGTCCGTTCGACAGGGTTTTCGTGCTCAGCTTATTGTCTTCAATTGTTACAACAAGACTTCTCTTGGCTGGTTTTGAGGCGCCTGTAACAAACAGATTACATCATCTTAATATCATTCTGGTTACTTGACGACTGGCTGAAGAATCAAACTGTAGAGTCCACACTGACGTGAGGTCAACAATCGAGCTGTAGTCAAGATATAATCTGAGCAATGTCATCGGTTAAGGTCATGGTCATGGCCATCGCCATTGTCATTGTCACTGACATTGTCGTTGTCACTGACATTGTCATTGTCATTGTCATTGTCAATGTCATTGTCATTGTCATTGTCGTTGTCGTTGTCGTTGTCGCTGTTGTCGTCGTCGCTGTCTTTGTCATTGTCATTGTTGCTGTTACTGTCATTGTCATTGCCACTGCCATTCTTATTGTCACTGTTACTGTCATTGTTATCGTCACTACCATTATTACGAGCGGCGGAAATTATAAGATTTTGTATGGGAGCGCACAAGATGAGTTCCTTGCTATACAACTCGTGAGTTCCCATACAAAGTCTTTCTTCGCATTAACACCCAGCTGGTAGCACGCTTGGATGGTCATTGATCTTACCTGTTATACCGGGAGAGTTTCTTGAATGTATCTCTTGAATGTCTTCCCTCTTTTTCGAACGGAAAATACAAAATAAAACCAAGCCGCAGAACACCAGCACTGCCAGTCCTACCAAAACGTACATCACAATCCGTTCAACTTCTATTTTTTCTTCAATAATTAGGTCAGCATTGTTTTCTGTACCTTCAACTAAAGGAAACAAAGTTTGAGAAATGAGGGTTTGCACTTTCTTTTCAAATATACAGTAAGCTTATAAAGTCTATCTATTAACCATCCTCAACAACAACAACTTTATTTAACACCAATCTTAGAAAAAGAAGCAATAATTGGAGGTGTTAGAGCATTGGTCGCCTGGGAAAGAGCTCAAAAGGTAATCGAGATAAGTGGCTCATTGGTGTTATGGAGTCTTAAATCCAACAAACAAATTTTTAATCATTTTTGCCCATATTTCAGCTGTTTTTGAATCGGGACAACAAAAGCATAAGGTAACGAGTGATTTCAAAAGTTTGTTTGTTGGTTTTTGCCTTGTCATATAGAGATGTATAACTTGCAGTAAACTTTAACAGCAAGCAAAAGTAAGATTTGAAGCCCGCAGCATTGTGCACCGTATTGTATTGTTATTTAGATTTTATGAATCCCTTTTGTATAATGATAGAGTATATATTAACTATCATCATCAGCACTACCATTATCATTACCATTACCATTACCATTACCATCATCACTACCATTACCATTACCATTACCATTATCATTATCATTATCATTACCATTACCATTACCATTATCACTACCATTACCATTACCATTACCATTATCATTATCATTACCATTACCATTACCATTATCATTACCATTACCATTACCATCATCACTACCATTACCATTACCATTATCATTATCATTATCATTACCATTACCATTA
>JANSTQ010149689.1:0-11876 GCA_026167885.1 Bergia puertoricense
CGTCAGAGCAAACTTGCTCTGACGAAGGGCTAATGCTCGAAACGTCAGCCTATCCCAAAGGCGAAAAGCATACCATATCAACTTTTGTTGATCAACGAAATTGAATAAGAATGTTGTTTAAGTAAAGCGTTATGCGGGTTCAAAATCTATCCTGGAAAGACCACCCAACCAAAACTGCGATCTATGGGAAATCCCGCCTTATATCTAGAATAGTGGCAGAAAGGAGACCTAGGTTCGCCGGCCATTGTTTCCGAGCAAAAGAGCAAATAATCTCCGATGTTAATCTGTGGAGATTACCGTGCCCAAAGAGGGGAAATAGACCTTTAACGTTCCCGGACACACAGCTTAATCTTTGAGGAATTAGCTCTGGAAATGTCAGATAGGACCCTATGGCGGAGCATTGTGTTGTCGATCTCTACGGCAGTCGAATGATGATGATGACTGGGTTAAGTTCTAAGATAGGACAGAAGCAGATATAGATTTGTTTACGTCAAGTTTTGTATGGAGGCAGATAGAGGGTATTTTAAAAACCATTGATATAGAATAATGTTTCTACCTGAGCACGCTCTCTGCAAGATTCGGCATTTGCTCCTCCATCAACAAGAATGTAATTAAAAGCCACTCTAAAGGTTGGGTCACCGTTCACCACATCAACAGCCACGCGGAAGGCCGCCTCCCACTCTCGTCCCAGGTCACCCAGCGGACCAATGTCGGCGCTTTTGGGAAAGAAAGCCGCAATCTTGTAGGTGGGTTTCCCCGTACCTATTCTGGGTATGGTGGAACCCCCTGGAAAAACAGGGTCGCGACCGATGATAATCTGTTTACCGTCAGGTTTATACTGACCAACTGTGATCCAGTTGTTGCCCTGAAGGTGAACAAAAAAGTTGTCATTTAAGAAATTATCCCCTACTTTATAAATAATTGCACCTGAATTTACTTATATTTTGATCTCGCCGTAAAAAGTATATTGACACTTGATTCAAAGTTTCGTAAACTGAATGTTTAAAAATATCGAAAGGATTTGATCAAACATAACTCTACTTAAATACTATTTCCTCTTTATAGTATAGACATGTTCGCCCATAAAACACACAGATGGTAAAAGGAATTTCGAACCTTGAGTTATTAATTTATAAAAGTTACTTTCTACCTGTTTACTAATGAAAATACTTCTTTTATTTTGTTTTCTCATTTATCTTCAGTGCCAACCTGCGGCACAATAATGAGAACGGCTCCAAGTACCCATTAGTTTCGTTTCAGTTTCGATAAAAGTGAAAGATGTTTCAGAATTTTGGTAAACTCAAAATTTTGAAAAATAATTAAAGATATGACATTAGATCTAAATCAACATTCTTAAAGCAGCCCCGGCAACCAAAGAAGTATATTCTATTTAAATACTAACCACAAGGTTAACAATATCATAGAGAGGCGGTCCGTCCCCATTGCTATCAAAATACATGACGTTGTTTGTTCCTGTCGCACTTGGGAAACCTGTGGCTGGGCCATTGAAGGATTTTAGTTTGATGAAGAGCCTGTCCCGGACGGTCAAGTCAGGCGTACTGCGAGAAACTATCTTCTTGTTCACCAGGTCAGACAGAGCTAGTGCCACTCCATGCACGGCGTCGAAAAGCTGCGCGGTAGATACCGCTGACGAGGGAGCCTGGAACTGAAGATAGGAGGAAAGTCGGTTTAATTTCTCTACCAGTGTTTATTTCATACACTCAAATCAAATGCTAAATATATAATTTCTGAAAACGAAGTTACTTCAAGCGGTTATATTTTCTAGACCCAGGTGCAATATGCATTAAAACCGCACGTCGGGTGTTAATCTAACGTCAGAGTTCAGACATTAAACATTAGGAAACCTCTGCAATAACGTTACACGTAAGCGTGAACGCTCGACGTAAAGTCTTAAACAAATAGCCGTAGGTGTTAAAAGTCATAAAATTAAAAACCAAAAAAAGTCACGAGTACGTAGTAACAATTACAGAAAAAAAGTTTTGAATAACAAATGGTAGCTTCCTATACATATTTTTCAGAGTATTTTCTTATTCAAGAAATTAAAACAAATTCATCACCTTTGAACCAAAAAAAGCCTTGAAATCCACAGGGTTATACGAAAACAGAGTCCTTTCTCTTCCAACTACTTACTGATATTATAAATTTAAAAACAATTTGGAAAAGTTAGTTTGAAAATATGTCATTTGGGTCGAGCGTTTTGCGATCAGTGCTGGTTACAAGATTCTTCCCCTAAGACTTTTTAAGAACTTTTCATGGTTCAGTAAAGTCATTGTTATGGACCCGTGGTACAAGCATGTTACACCCAAATACAAGAAAAAAGCATCCTAAAATCTAGCAAAGTAGCCTCTGATTTATATAAAACACTGCAAAACAAATCTTGGTATTTATTGAGTATCCTTTCCAAAACAATTCTCAGTTGCACACAACTGACATATATAACATTTTGTCGAGCAAAAAACACAAACTTCAAAGTCAGGCAGCAAGAAGATAAATCTTAAGGGATTTTCATAGACTTGGGCATTTTTCACGTTTTTTTAAGGTCGTTTGAGTACTTAAATTTTGAAAACGAAAATTTAAGGACTTTCATGGTATTTAAGGACCCGTACGAACCCTGTGGTTAAGACCTAATATGAAAGTACTGATGCGAACTACTGCATGTGTGCAATGGACTTGTATATCTTTGTAACTCTTACAGAACTGCAATCGACTTGCTTTAAAAAAAGTATCTTACCGGTTTGCTGTGGACAATCCCCGGGAAGGTGGTGGGATCCTTTTTCAACCACTCAGCTAAGAAACTCAAATACAAGCTCCCCTCGCCGTTCTTGGGTTGAGTTCCCAGCATACCCTGCATGGCTCGCTCCAGGCTTTTACTTCTGGTAAAAGTGGAGGAGGTTGAGCCGTCTGTGCCAAGCCAGATCCAGCCTTTCCCTGTCATGTCTAGCTCCTTGATCTGCTGGAACACCGTCTCGGCATCCTGGCGCACCATACTGATAAGATTAACCTTGGCACCAGATTCTTTCAGCTGAAATAACAAACACGTGAGTACGTGTTAAAACGATGAACTTTAGATGAATTCACAACCGGCAGCTGTATGGCCTCTTACTCGCAAGGCTTCACACGACTCACGAGACTTTAAAAAAGGCTCGGTGCCCTGATGCACTATACGTTCAGGTATGTGATAGTGCTATGGTGTTTCGAGAAACGTCCGTTAAAAATGGCCAATAAATCAGGGACGTGGCTATAAAGGTTTAGCCACTAAATGGATGTTAACCTGCGGTGGATCACCTCAGTGTTCCGTCCAGGGAGTGACATACTTTTCGCTTCGTTATACACTGAAACCAGATAGACGCCTAACGAGCCACTTGGCTAAGGAAAAGATTTAGGTTGCCTTATTTCTAAATATGCTAGGCCTAATTTCAAAATTTCATTTAAGCAAGCACAAACATATGATGATGATGATGTAATGATATTACTAAAGCAAGCTCAATAATCTCCTTCTTACCTTCTGTACCTTGGGTCTCACAACGCCAGCTCTGGAGTTCATTGGAAATCTCTGTGATGAAGAAACGCTAACAGGCACCAAGATTTTCTTGACTTTATTTTCAAATTCATCAGATAGGTCTTTGCCGTATGCATCAGTCGTGGCAATTGTTCCAACCTGCGGCCAGCCATAGAGCCTGAAGAGTGCAGCCAGGGCATCGGCCTGGTGGCTATCGGAGGGGGAGGTGCGCAAGAAGTATCGGTACTTCTTCTTGTCAGACAGTCGGGCAGACGTGGATGCATAGGAAATAAGGGGAATTCTTTTGTCGGATTTACCTTTGCGAAAACCAAAAGTAGAATAAGTATAATGATAAACAGTAATTGTAACATCTCCTTGTATATAATATAGGTTTAGGTAGCTTGGTACCCTTTAGAGAACACCTAACTGGCAGTCATTTCTCTAACTTTCGTATAAATTCAAGTCCTCATGTGATAATTACTACTTCATGTAGGAGCAACTCAGCTCTTAGGATTTTGAATGGCAAATGCGATTTCATCTTGGTGTCTAGGAGACATCTTAACTGAAGAGATTTCAGTTTTAGACCAGTCGTTTCATCCCCAAAAAGAAAAAGTCAACAAAATTCAAGCACACCTGAGTAAAAATATGAAGTTATTTTTGGAGGATTTTCTAAGACTGAAAGTTTAAGGATGACTGAGGTATTAACTGGAGTGGAGACATTAAATTTACTTACCCAAAACCTCAGCAGCAACCATTGAACATTCTGATCTATATGCCCCTATCACTGCTATCACTCCCTCTTGCACCAAATTCTCTGCGGCTCGTTTGCACGTTTCCACTGGGTTGACTCCACCATCTTGTATCTTGACATCAAAGTCAACCGACAGAGAGAGATCCTTGTTCATCATCTCCACGGCAACCTTGAAAGCTGACTCGAACTCTTTACCAAGTTGAGAAAGACCAGCCAAACCGGGGTTGGTAGGCGCAATAAATCCAATCTTGAAGGTTGTCTTGCCGGGGAGACCTGTGTCACCGGGCGGAACTCTTGTCCCCCCTGGCCAGATCACCCTACCAGATGGGACCTCGACCCCAATCCCCTGCTTCCAGGTTCCAACTTTCTTCCAAGTCACGAATGACCCAGCTGGTTGAGTTGCCTTCAAAAGTAATAGATACATTTGTTTATCTCTATATCTTTACTTTAAGGTCTTCATTGTACAATTAAAACGCTACAGCATTATTAAAAACGAAAGTACAATTCGGCGAGTCTACAATAAGTATACACCCAGCAAAGTAAACTGCCGACACTAAGAAAACAGTTGAATGTGTTGGTGCGTGCATGTAATTTAAGATAAAAATTGATGGATTAAGCAACCCTGTAAAATAATAATCGAAAAGTTAATAATCTGTACGTCTGAAACTAATATATTACTGAAGAATATTAGTAACAGCACTGACGGCCTTTAGTCAAGGTACGAGGAGAGTAAAAAACAGATAGATTTCAAGGTCAGGAGATGTTCTTAGGGTTAAAGGTTGCATTGTTTATACAAAACAGTTTCAACTGTCTAACTATCATCAAATGTTTATTTCATAATGTCTTTGTACCGCAAAATTCAAATCAAGTTTTAAATCAAGTATTAAATTAACGGGAACACATTACAGAAGAGTGATATACTACTGACATTATTTTCTGTTAATGTCAAGATTAAAACTTACTTGTAAGTTGCCAATATCGTATGCAGGGGGAGCGTCAAACTTGCTATCAAAATAAACGTATTCACCTATAAATAGAGTGCAGGAAGTTAGAACATCAATTTTTACCGCCAATGTTGACTAACTCCCTATAGTTGGTTTAATAGGGATGTGCCACTGGATGGGGTCGCATTTTTGGGACTGAAGTGACTAAAATGGGATCGCATTTTTCATCAGAGTGACTAGAATGGGGGCGCCTTTCAACACGTTCGCCTAAGTGGCACTGGGAAGACCTTGTTGAGTCTCGTCAAATGTGACTGCAATTCATCTCGAATTAGCTCTTAAAACAATCTGATTCTGCTTTTCAAAGTCTATGAATTACAAAATACTGTTTAAAGCTCTTCCATGACTAAGAGAGGTTCTATGATTATCTACAAAAGTGACTATTATGGAGTAGGGGCTCTGAAGGGCCAGCACATACCTAACAAAAGATAGGTCAAGTACCCCCGGGAGACAAAGGTCAACTTGTGACTTCGTCAGCCTTAACGTCACGAAATTAATTGTACCAGCATGCAGTGCGACATGTTACAGACCTTTACAATTTTACCCCTCAGATGTTAACAACACACAGATAAGAGCTGTGAACCAAAATCCGTCAAACGTTGGGTGAAAAATCAGTGGAACATTTTGCTTACAGTTTACTCCTGTGTCACTTACGTTTGTTGTTTTCTTTAAGCAGCTGGATCACAATCATTTGCATCGACAAATAGAAGAGACAAAGGCCACAAAAGAAAAGGAAAGAACAAGGAAAGGGGGAAAAAGCTACTTGTTTTTAGCTTCTGCGCATGCACGGAAAATAGAAGCTTACATGACCCAGTAGAACATTTAGATATCTTACTTAACATTGTAATTCAATGAAAGACGTTTGAAAACAAAGCTTGAGATTCGAAACTCCAATTTTACGGCTGCTTTCAAATAAAACTTGGGGGTGAAAGGGTAAATCAGTCTTTTGAAAAAACAACGCTGTACTGTCACCTTATATCAATTCATTCGAGACAAGTTATTTCATCATCTGTGTAATAGATTATAAGTCATCATGGTTATTGTTGTTTTAAATAAAAACTCAAATGATCTGAAACTTACCTGCAGCTCCAACAAATCCCGTCTTCGTATCTTTCATCTTTTTCAGCTCATTGAAAACAGCTTTTCTTAACACAGCAGCAGAATGAGTCTGATAATCAGAGAAAGGAACTAAACGATCAGAAGAACTACAACACAAACAATTTAAACCTTTGGTGAAGGTAGTGGAGGGCATTGCCAGCCGCACACCTTTTATAGCATGAATGCGTGTTATAAACCCCTTCAGAGAGCTTAAGTTTGGAAAGAAACGCTATTAACCCTCCCACTACGTTTTGAGCACTTGTTTTGTGATATGGGACGATTTCCAAGTCAGTCAGTCAGTCATCCCCGTTGTGCCACCTAGGGCCACACGATTTCTAAGTTCTATGACTTATAACCCGCGTTTTGCGGCATTGCCTTTTAAAACCTGTAGACCACCCAATTGCAACAACGATAACATAATGGTTAAAAACTCACTTAATGTTCTTTCCACTGCCATAGTATAGATAGGGTTTTATTTTTATAGGAAATTTATTGTCTTAAGTTGGCTTTTCAGTTAGAGGTGTGAAAATTGGGTCAGGTTCTGAAATGATTATAAAGCAGCTGCAGTCGTCCACCTCTTAGCCCTTAGAACCATAAGATAACAAGTCAGCAGATGATCGGCTCTTGCGTGCTAAGAACGCCTGACTGAATTGATCATATGGCACCTTCTCAGAAAACCGCGCGCGCACAAAACGATCTCAAAAAAAATGGCCGCCATTATAAATTTCAGTCGTTGGTTTTAAAACAGTTCTAAGTACTATCAAAGCTCATTATCTTTAAATACATTTATCAGCTAAAGTTGTAGATGGGATAAAAAGTAACTTCCTTGTTGAATGTAATTATCAGAACTTGATTGTTTAATACTTCACTTTACTAAATTTGTTTCTTCAGCAAAACGAAAAAATAACAGCGATCGTTGCTAATCTCGCAGCGTGTTCTGGGATGTTGCCTTTTGGGCAGACCTAAAAGCACGCGCTGATTGGCTAACTCTAAGCATTGATAAACGTCCGATCACCTGGTATGTTGTTTTACATTTAGCCATAAATTTATATTTGTCTCAATTTATACTTACAGGGGATATTTGTCCATCTTGAGCCAGTTTATGAAATGCAAGATAATAAGCATATACTGCATCATAAACTTGAGGCACAAAAGTCGATGTCGTAGGAGGCTGGGAAAGTTAATGACAAAACAATTTTAATTAGAAATTGGTTTTCAAAAAAGTCTGTGGCCAAACAAAAGCTCAAAACATAGCAACAAAGCCTTTATCAATATATATACAATATGAATAGAGCATTTAGCTAATTTGACTTTCTTAAGTGTGACCAAGCAACAAAATTCGTTTTCTTTTGTTTGATCGAGTCTACCATCTTAAGATTTTACTGTTAGAGACATCGGTTTAGAAAAAGATTTACGGATACTAGTCCACTACTCGATATGATAATACCATCACAATCGAAGTCTATGACATTCCAGAAACCCATCGAATATCAACTTATGGCAAGAAACAATAAGTTAAAACTTCTAAACTATAATTGTTTTATCAATTGTTTTGCACATAAATAAAAAAAATGCAAATAGCTTAACTAACAAAAAAGACAATTATTAAATTTCACAGTATCGACACAGCAACAACAATGACACTATATTTCAACAGGGTGCGTAATTACAATATTGAAAACTGTACACGAATTGAAAACGGTCCTAGGGGTTATAATAGAAGGATGCCACTTACTACTGAGTGAATTATTCCGGGATATTCCGTGGATTTCTTCTTGAGCCACTTCACTATCAGAGCCAGGTATTTTGCTTTACTGCCAACTAAAATAGAATAATATTGTTGCATATGATTGTACATTTATAAAATCACTGTTTAAAAACTGTTCACTAGATACCAAGGTATAACAATAAGATTGCACTTATTTGCATAAAATGTCCAATGCATAAAGAAAAAAAGAAGTTAGTTAAAGGCTAATGTTAAAAAGATATGTTTTGAGCTTAGATCCAAAATTAGAAGGATTTTCTATGTTCTCGATGTCAGCAGGGAGGTCATTCCATAAAGCAGGTGCCACAAATTAAATGAGCGGTGAGCAAGCGTTTTCTTCGACATTATAAAAGCTTAAGTAAGACCGATGCCACGGATAGAGCTGCAGATTTTGTAACGACCAGTTAGAGCGACAGAAACAGATCAAACAGGTAGAGGGGAGGCATTTGAAGAAGAACTCTGAATGTGAGGAACAAAATGGTCACAAAAAACTAACTGAGTGACCCAGTGTCAAAAAATACAATATTTTGCAGCACAATTTTGATATTTTGACTTTGTCATAAATATAAAATAGATAACAAATTAAATGTGCATTTTAACTTATCTGCTTTGATCTAAGGTCAGTATCTTCTTACCTTTGGGCATTGTTCCAACTGCGCCTTTCATGGCTTCTCTGAGAGTTGCATGGTTTAGGACTCCAAGAGAGGTCATGCCGTCTCCCCCGAGCCACACCCATCCTTGGCCTGTCATCCCCTAAGGAGAAATGATTATGACTAAGACAAGGCTTCTCAAAACCGTTCAATCTTGTCTTGACTTGCTAAGTATGAGACTACTTTTTAGCTTGAAAATGATAAGCTCAGTCTGTCTTTATTTTTGTGAAGATTTTCTAAACTTTCAAAACCAATACATTATAAATTGTGTTTACAAGACCAAGCAAAGAACATGTCAGAACTTAACGTTACATGGCACTGCTTTTTAAAAGTAAAAGGTGTATCTTTTCGAGGAGATAAAAAAAAACCTCTGAGAAACCAATTTACATCACTATTGTTACTGCAAGTATCTTACAGCATTAAATGAAAGAAAATGTCCAAAATAATTTATAACAACTACTGACTAGTCACCTTTGGCTTTGCTTCTAAGAAGGTGGTTTTCACATCCTGAGGACTGCCAACAATAACATTCACCCTGGTCCTGGCATCTTTTAGCTGTATATACAGTACATAAATATTATTGAAAGAACAAATCGTAAGTAATCATTTAATGTAGCTGATATCTACTGGAGAAAAATGTGATTCAATGGCAATTGTTGATTGGTATAATCACGTTGTAATTAAAAAGCAATTGTTCATTATGTTTCAAGGAAAATGGTCTTTTAAATTAAAAGTGCTAACAAGGTAATAAACTATAACTTGTTATGCTTAAGTACTAAAAGTCAATTCCGCAGTTCTCCACCAAGATACATTTTTAGTACCAACTGATAATAATAATGACAATGTCTATCTCAAATTAGTCTAGTGTACATGTCGTTCTTCAAATAATTAAGTTTATATTAAGTTAGCTCAAATATGAACAATTAAATATCCATTACATCAGCTACAAATTTGATAACCATAAGAACTAAGCCCATCAACAAATGATGAAGTGAATGAAATAAATTGCTATTAATTAAATATTTATTATTGTAGATGCTTTCAGCTGTAAAAATGTACAAGGTTAAACTTCAAAAGGAAATACAGTGCCGTGTTTCCAGTATAATTGTAAACTGTTACAAGCTGAGAATTTCGCAATATCAAAGATGTAAAAAATATGTTTGAAAATGCAGGTCTGGAATGAATTTGAAAGCAAACCTGTTGCAATTTCTTCTTTATCTCAATCGCCGTGGCACCGACTGGGTATTTAGGAGAATCAATCACTCGCACTCCTTTCAGCTTAACTTGTGACTCGAAGGTATCAGACAGCATCCTGGCGTAATCGTTAGTGGAGGAAACTGTTCCAATCTAAGAAAATCAACAGAAAGTGCCAGTTTTAACTTTATGTTAATAATAGAAAATTCATAACATCATTCATTGAATCAGCTTGTTAATGCTCAATGACAACAGTTACTAAATATAACAAAAAAGATAAAAGTAATTATTATCTTTCTAATGTTTAGACCTAAACTAGGAGCTCACAATTCATCACTTAGATCCTTGTTTTTTGAAAACGATATATTATGTGATTTTCATTACCATTTCCAACAAGTCTCCAAACATTGTACATGTGTACACATATAGATTGAAAAAATTAACAATTATTCTCTGACATCGAGGTGAATAGTGGCAGAATATTTGTTAAAGGCACTATTCACCGAGATTGAAGAGAATAGTTGTATTAGCATATGCAATCAGCATATACAAACTCGATGACAACACAAAACATTCAAGAAAAGTAAGCAAGAGTTTGCTGTTTTGAAAATGTAAGCCTGGCTGAACCTGGCCAATTTTTGGAATAAAATACATAGTATTTTAAAACATTGTTTACCTCTGAAAACTTTCATTCCGAATTTGGTAGCTTTCTTTGTATTGTTAGAAATTGCAGTATCTTGCATTTGCAAGATTTCCTCCTCTGTCACTACCAAGGGAGTTTACGCCGGCCATTGTTTTACTCCGCAAATTATCCACTTCCAGGGAGGTGGTCATCGTCCACTAGCCAGAGAACCAATCAGATTGCTTGAAATACCAATGTCACCGAGTTTGTATATGCTAATCTGATATAGTTTATCTTCAAGAGTTTGTTTAATGTGATTACAACCAATGAACTTCTTTTGCATCCATAATGTAAAGAGAAAATAAACACTGAGTAATTGGCTGGAGCTGAACTCGTCAACTGCACTACAGACTTTATTAGTTGTTTGATACCGGAATCTACCTTTCTCCAGTTATAGTTGGTTACCAGGTCCCTCAGTGCCGCAGCTTGGTGCTCGTCACTTGGAATTGTTCTGAAGAATCTGGGATATTTTTTCTTATCTGACAACTTGGTAGAAGTTGAGCCGTATGAGATTTGCGTCATTGTTGGGGCTGTAAAAAATAACAGCTTGGTATAAAAGGGTGTAGTCTTTATCTTATGTATTTATGGAATAAAAAATACTTTGCTTACAAAATTCCATTCATTTAATGCATAGTAATGTAAGGATAATTTCCGTTTCTCAGTTTCTTTTTCAATTTTCCTTTATCTAAAAACAAAACAATCCTAGAAACACAAATCTTTGAAAATACTAATAAATTATAGTTCAGAACAACTGTTAACATACTAGCTGTAACAAAATGATACATTAACCCTTTTCGACCCAAACACAACACATGTCTGAAATTGTATCCATACTTCTTTCCAAACAATTTGGGAGAACTTCGTTTTTCATCTTAAATAGTTTGCTGTGTGTGGTCAATGCTTTTGTACTCACAATATAACAACTTGTAAAAAAAAATAAATGTCGAGAAGCTGGCCAGGAAGGGAGATCTTCAACCGCACTTCCCAGTACTCTCTACTCCAATTAATTATGCAACCCAACCCTACCCTAGACAGTTCATAAGTCTTGGATGTGGAAACATACATGGAAGAGAAAAACGTCAAGAAAAATTGTGTGGGTGTCTACAGAATTATATTTTTCATTTTGTCTGAAGTACCAGTCAGTGCCTAAGAACATTGTGACCGAAATGCACCCACTACTCCCTAGGTCCCCCACTCCACTTCATCCCCCCCAGA
>JANSTQ010149700.1:0-11875 GCA_026167885.1 Bergia puertoricense
GGCAAAGGAGTGGAAAAAATCAGTGAGAAAGTTATTGCATTGAGACGGGGAAAAGAAACTTCGAAAATTGACATCGTTCTTTGTAGAGATACTGTCACCAAATATTACAAACGTAAAATCAGGTTTTTCCAATGGAAGTGAAACGAAATGCTTATTTTTAGGTTATTTTTGTCTTTCACAGCAATCAACCAACACTTTAAAGAAAGTTAACCAATCAATGAAGTTGCGAGGGGGCGGGAAGAGTAAGTATCAGAAACATTTGAAAATGGAAGTTAAAATGTAGATCCAGGCATAGCATTAGAGGGAATTGAAGTTTATTGCATTAGTAAACCACAAATTGTACAACTTTGACAAGTATTAAGTAAATGTTTTCAATTGTGCATGCTCAGAAATTTAAATTCAAACGGTCTTTCTGTCGAATTGTAGAGGTTGTCCAAAGTAGTTTGAGTCAATGGCGAATCTAGAAAATCGACACCATAGAAATGTGTATCTCATCACTTATAGCCGAGCTGAAACAGCCAAAATTTCAAGCAGACAAAGCTTTTCGGTTTCGTTTTCATGGAAATTACTAAATGGTTTTGCTTCATAAACTGTCGAATTATGTAAAAAGCAGGTATCTGTAATGTGTGATATACTTCGGCACATAACTTGTAAAATTTATTAGTTTTCTGACATTAGTCCATAACAAACAGTAACAAACTAGAAATAAATTTTAGTTTTAATTAAGCTCAAATGGAGTAATGTTAAACTTGTCGAAGCCTGATTTTATCTGAGATGTTTAAGACTGCAATACAACTGTAAAATATTGTAAGCAGAAGTTATATGTTAATCTCAGTATATCTTGACTGGTGAAAACGGATTTTGGGGTCACATTGTGAAGATTTTTCTTATCTTCCGAATGGAGTATTGCTGTGGAGTATTGAATCTTAGTGGTTGCGGGAGCGCAACTATTGCGAAAGCAACACTTTTTTAGCAGATTTGATATTTTAATCGCTCTCCTTTAACTATTTTTCACTCATCTGAGCTTTTCGGTACAGTCCACATATAAAATTGAAATAGTTTAATTGCCTATATCAAGACAAACACCATAATATGATGAAATATTGATATATTGCAAAATTCTCCCAAACATACTTATAGTAATGCTATAAAGTCAAGTTAGGAGATTTGCCACACAGTATCAGATCGACGTAAAACTGAGACTAATACTAATTTGTTCTTTTTCCCAGGTATCCTGGAGCTATATCTCGGGTAAAATTGTTCATAATACTAATACACTGTCTGTTTACGTAATTTATTTCCAGTTTTAAATTTTTAAGCGGTTTGCAAATGCCACTGTCCTCTAAATCTTTTTATAAGCAGTCCTTTCTTGCAGGAAATATATATATTTTTCATCATTCAGAAAACGGTTTATGGTTCTGATGGACACTTCTCTTGGACTTATACCAGATTTTTTTATCAGTCTTTTGATATAAAATGTTCCTTCGCCTTCTCGCAATATAAATGTGGCATTTCATTCTATCTGTTACCTTACTTGGCCTGCCTCTCTTAGCCACGCCGGCTTGTTTTTTTGAACGTAGCGCTAACTTTCTTCGGCTGCCCTCTCTTCCAATTCTCCACATGCTGCTACGAAAGACACAACATATTCACGAAACCTCACACGCAGGAAAATCCTACACATGTCTCAGAAAGAAAACACAGGCGCGAGTACGGTCGTCTATTTCGGTAACGCCAACACTCATTTACGTCATAATTTTCTGGGGTGTCACATTTTTCAAATAACTCTCTCAGACAATCTATTCAGAAGACTTCTTAGATCTTCAAGGGTACCATTGTTTCCGTGGTTGTTTCGCAGAGAGTGACGCTAACTTCCGGCACTCCACCGGATAAACAAATCGCATTCTTCATTTGGACCGAAGTTTCAATGTCGTTACCAGAGTTTAGGTGGCTTCGCATGTGCGACTTGATCGTTGCAGCTTTTCTGTTGCACAGGCCTTTTCCGCCTTGCTGATCGGAAAACTCTAGGCGCTTTATCGAGACTTCATGGACCAAGCAAAGGACCCCAGCACAGGTGATAGTTGCTCCAAAGTGATAACAACTTGCGTTCCTCTGTCCATAATAAAGGGGTACGTCTGACCGTGCGTCGAGGAATTCTAACATTTCCGGAACGACTTCCCCTCTTTCTTTTATACTCTGACCGTCGAGGGTTGTCAAGGGTAAGTGGTCGTAGCGTCGACCGTACTCCAGGACGCAGCAATCCGGGACAGGTGGCGCAAAATCGGTGATGACGTCGTACAACGTTTGCATCTTGATCAAAAAGTTGTCCAAGTCGTCTCGGGGTTCGCCAAACACGGTGGTTCTCAATTCGATCAAGGTCTTGGCATACGTTGTGTATGCAAAACGACTCATTTGCATTTTCGATCCCCATTTCATAAAATCATTCCAACCTTTGACCAACATACCCACCGCCGCAAAACAGGCCACCAAAAGACGAGAACCACCACCAAACTGGCGGCCACCACCAACGCCAACCTGTTGGACAAAGCATGCAGACGTTTAATACGGTAAAACAGACGACAATGACACCACCTTTGAGGATGATAAAAAACAGATTGGGAATCCAAACGTTCCAAGAGAGGAGGGGACCAAGCGGTCGAAGCTGTCGTCTTCTTGGGAAAGGGCATCTTCTTCTTCTTCTAAGGGTGTCGTGTTAGGGGTCGAAATACGCGACGAAGTCCGATGGACGCTGGGACGTGTTCGTCTTTATAGACGGTGATGATGGTATTGGTGTGAGTGATGGTCCAAATGCTTAGACCGTCCATGCGTTGACGCTGATCTTAGACCAACAGATAGAATCGACGTCGTAACTCCTCTCGGTCGAGAGGACGACGACGACGACCTCTACCCGACGACGACGACTACGACAACGACGACAAAGAGGAGGACGCCGGTGAAGAAGGCCAAGGTCTCTGGCGAGGTTGTTTCATGCCCACGTACGGTTGACTGCCGACGCCAACCGGTGGCGACGGGAGTGGTGGGATGGGTCCCGCTGGTGAGGGTATTCCTTGTGTGGGCGGCAGCGGTGTCTGGAGCGACAGTGGCGGGGGTGGTGTCTGTAGTAGTGGCGGCAGCCGCGTGGGCACCGTGTCGGGAATTTGAGCGTTCAAGTCTTCAAATGTATCGGCGTAGCGCCACAGCGACACGGTCGGCCCGTTGCCTTGAGGGGCCCCTACCCTGATGGACGGAGACGTCATGTTTTCTTACTCTTCTCGGCGTCGGTCGCACGAGTGAGAGTCCGCGTCCACCCCTTGCCTTTTAAAAGCTGCAAAAACAACCGATACCGGTCGTCCGAGGCCGGATGCATGATCCAACATCAAGTACCCGTAAGGACGACGCGTCACGTCTTCGTAGACGTCCAACGTCTCTCGCCAGTGGGTGGGAAACGCTTGGATCATCAGATTGAAAATTCCCAAACAATCGCGCGGATTTTTGAAAGCTACCACGTAATGGGCATTGGGCGAAATGGCCTTGGTATACTTCCCGGGCGGAAACAGATATTGACACAGGAACAAGACCATGATTTTTCGATGATGCAACTCTTTGGTGAAGAAATTGTCTCCCCCCCCCCCTTCGGCCATCAGAACGTCCAAGACCAAGAGACCGCTCTCTCCTCTTCCTCGATTGAACCACCTCGCTAACTCCTCGGTCGTCGGTAACCCTTCGTGCAAGTGGACGCCCCACGGTTTCAAAAGATCGAACAGTGGGCAGGGTCTTGTAACAGATGGGTGATGAACGACGTCATCCCACACCCCGAAGGACCCGCTACCAAGAGACTCGACGGGGTACGAAACATGATTGAGAAAAGGATCGCTTCTTTCCCTTTTTTATATCTACGAGCATCACACGCAGACCTCCGGTGGGTTTTTTCATTAATTGTTTATTCTCAACACTCAAACGGATACATTTTTCAGACGCTGACCGAACCACACGCTGACGCGATGGCCGCTTTGCACGTAATTGTGCTGACTAAAACAACTCAAAAAGTTCTACAGACTCTGTCCGCGACTCTTCTGACACATACATCAAGGTGTAATGGCCACACGTCCAACCGGTGACGGCTTGCAGACTCTGACGATTGATCTTTAGGACAGACCAATGGTGACTCAGCCAGCGTTCCAACGGTTCGCCGCCGTACGTTTCTAACGGAAAGGCATAACTATCCATGAGTTTGCACTCTTATTCTTTCTCGGCTCCGTCCACACGACCAACCAATGACGACCTGGGCGATCGTGCGGATCTGTATTCATGATGTAGCCTTGCGGTCGATCTCGGACCGGAGGCCAAGGTAAACGGTCGCAGGCCCACAACCCTGCAAAGAAAGGCGCCAAACGAGCATCCTGACGCGCGACCGGTTCCATTTGAGCGTCGGTGGCCGCCACGCATTCCATGGCTTTTTTCTCTTCTTCTTTCGGGACTGAAATCTCTCTCTTTTTATACACCACCTTGGTAAACATTGTACATCACGGCATTGTTGCCGTCGATTTCCAATACGTTTTTGAATTCGGCATACAACAATACCTTGATGACGTGATTGATGGCTGCGCCCAAACGAAACACCAAACGCAGTTCGCCACTCTGACGAGGATTCAACACGCCCCGTCGGCAGCTCCGTTGACCATGTTGTTAAACATATACAACGTGCAATAACCCGTTCCTCCTCACATCTCGGGAGTCACCGTGCTGGGTTGGCCATTTAGCCACGCTTCACTGGCTTGCAGGAAACGAAAGTACCCTTCCATTTCTCGGTGGGTGTCGGATGTCTTCAATTCCAACGCCTGGTAGGGTAACTCTTGTCCTCGAACCAACTGTTTGATGCTGACCGACCCGAACTCTTGAAACAAAAAGGGGTTGTATTGATAATGCCTGTTGTACGAATGAGCGTGGAGCAATCCCACAATCAAACGATCGGGCATACGCCCTTTGAACTGACTGCCTTGATTGAATTCGGTCATGTTGGCCGGGTGCGAAAGCACTCGGATCTCGCTGCGCAAGGTAGGAAACTTGGCCACTTCCCGTTTGGTGTGGCGGGCGTCGTCCAAGGTCTTGTACAAGAAGGCAGACAGACTCAATTGACACAGGTGAAAACTCATCTGGATATCCTCTTTTGTCAAACGCCCGGTTTCAGCCACGCCGTTCAGAAAAAAGGCCGGGGCATTAAAATATAAGACAATCGCCACGTCGTTTAAGTACTTTTTTGATGCGCCACAACGACGCACCCTCACCCGCTGCAATTCCTCTTCGTAAAACATCCCTTCGAAAGGCGTCCCGTCGAATTCGGACACCTTGTAAGGGGGAACCCGACCTGCATCCACGCGACCTACCACAAACACTTCTTCGTTCCACCCGGGTAAATACCCTTTCTTGAACGGACAAACGTGCTGTGTCAATCGCACGCGATCGCCCACTTTCAAACGGGGCATTCTCTTCTTTTTTCTTTTTCTTGGATCGACCGTACAATTTCTGCCACACCAGCGCTTCTTTGCGCACCGTCACGTCTTGCGGGGCTATCTCGTTACTTCGATGACGACTGGCATTGTACCCTTGCACCAACGCCGGCAACACGTCGACGAACTTGAGCGTGTTGACCGCCGTGAAATAATGATACATGCGCCCTTTCAACGTCCGATTGAAACGTTCCACCAACGTCCCACTACCGCGGCCATGGTATCACCGAGCGTCGAAAAATGACGAATGCCTTCTTGCTTCAGAAAGCGTTGGAAGGGACGATTGTAAAATTCTTTGCTTTGATCCGTTTGCAACCGATGAGGTCGTCGTCCCGACAGACTCACGAAAGCACGCACCATTTGGGAACCCGTCTAATCTTTCAAAAGCACCACCCAAACGTATTTGTACAAGACGTCGATCACCGTCAACAGGTAACGGACGCCTTCTTTGGAACGGGCGAAGCGTTGGACTTCCACCAGATCGGCCACTCACTGATGATCGACACCCATGACCATCACCGGCAAGGTGGGAAATCGACGTCGGACCGGTTTGTGTAGCGTGTAAGCCCATTCTCTTTCCCCACCGTCTGACGTTGGGCGCGGTCGAAACGAGCCAACCCACCCAAACTACCCGGTTCTTCAGGATCGCCGTAACGTGCACCCCAATCCAGTAAGTGGGAACTTTTTTCTTCTTCTTCTTCTTCTTCTTCTTCTTCTTCTTCCTCTTCTTGGCGGGGGGAATTTTCCTTCCTTCGTCAGGTCAACCACAGCAGCAACCTTTGCCACAGCAAACGCTTCTACGTCGGCAGAGACAGGGGATACGTTTTTCTCAAGCCAACCAACTGCCCACGGCTTTGTACGGATTCATGATTCGCCGATGACGAAAAAACGGCCGCACGGACTTCCCTTTTATAGAGGAAGTGATGTCATACCTTCCCGGCTTCTCATTGGTCGACGATGGCGTCAACCCGTCCTCCCTTGCGGCCCGTGTCAGAACGCCTATAAAATGCCACCTCCGACGTCTTCGACTTCACAAATCAGCAAAAAGATGGCCGAAAGTCATCCTGACCCCGTCACCTTCGAACGTGCTTTAAAACGAGAAAAAGCCCACAAAAAACGACAACGTCAAGGCGGTCAACTGGAACAACTCAGTAGGCGGTTAGAAGAACATGACCACCAACCTCAAGAAACCATCTTTTTGCAGACGCCACCACCGCCTCCGCTCACATCCAAGAAAAAGAGAAAGACCGCGGCGTTTCCACCACCTCCGCCGACAATGACCGAGCTTTTGGCCGACACTTCAGAAATGCTCTTGTCACCGGCCACCACCGTTATCCTTCCTTCATCATTGCCACCGCCAACACCACCATCACCGCCGGTGTCATCACCCGTTTCCGACAGCATCGAAGAACTCCTGGCCCAACTGTCGCCACCCTCACCGGCACCCATTTTCTACTGCCCCTTTCACCTCCAGGAACTCATGTCCTATCACGTCTCGGGCCAAGGATGGAATTACATCAAGTGCCATCTGACCCTTGCGTCATTTCCATGGATGCCCAGAAAGCGCCCGAGCTCTTGACCCATCTCGATCTCCAACTCAATCCCCGGTTGATCGCCGGTAATGGTACCGCCCAAGATCCCAACCGGCCTCTCATCTATTTTTGCGGACAACCTCTGGCCCTTCGTTGCCCTCAAACGATCAAAAATCCAGGACGGCTCTTCTTGGCCTGTAAGACTAAGAGCTGCCGTTTCTTCCAGTGGATCAACGAACCGTGGTTACCCCGCCTGCGAGAGAGGTGGGCTCGTGCCAAACACCCGGTCGAAGTGAAACAAGATTGGGCTCCCCCAGTTTGAGCTCGACCCGACGACAACCACAACCCGACTGGTGTGAAGCAAGATTGGGCTTAACCCTGCAACAACAACCCCATCGGCTTCGAAGAACAGTGGGCTCCACAAGGTTGGACTGCCCCCATTCCCGACCCGTGGGCTGCCACCTGCCACAACAACGACCGACCTTAAAATCAACGTCTTAGATTAACGCTTCATTTGGCACCATGACGTGGTCGTTAGAAGACGTCTGCCTGGTCGTGGATTTGAAAGGATTTCGGATCTGCGGTCACTTTCGCATACGCCAAATGGGGTGGTTCGATTGGCAAAATCGAGATTACGGTTCCCTTCACTACGTTCAGCCCGATGCCTATCGAGGATTCCGTCTCAAAGATCAATGCCAAGTCCGCTACGTACGACATTACATCCACGGCTTGCACCATCAACCCTTCACGCTGGACACCGATTCATCCCCACCTTACGGTTACGCCCGCTTGAAAACCGATCTTCTGGAAATCTACCACAGAACCAAGACCTCCCAACGGACCGTCGTGGCCTACAAAAAGGGGTTGCGAAGAAAAGAAACTCTTACAGACTTTAGACTTTCCTCACCTCAATTTAGAAACGTTTGACTGGCCGAAATTTAACGACATGCCACGTTTGGCGAGCATGGGATCCTGCGGACACCACAACGATCCTCTACGACATCATTGCCCTCGAGTCAAATACCACCATTTCGTCCAATGGCTCCGAAAGCAATGCGGTTTCTCACGCGATTTGAACTTTTGCAACACCCACCGTTGGCAACGCCTTGCTTCTTGTTTTTCTTCTTAAAAACGAACTCGAGTACACCACGAACATGCCCACGTGTGTTTTGTTTTATTACTATTACTATTACTCAAAGCTAGAAAGCAACTTTTTAAATACTTTTGAGGATAATGCTCGATTGAAAAAGAGTGAATTATTTGAAAAACGTGTGCGCGTGATGCTCTCTCTTTTTTCTCTCCTGGCGTGACCACCCCCCTGACATCCCCGACCGCGCCGACAGGAGATTTGCACCTCCTCTCTCCCCCGACACCCCTACTGGAGATTTCACAACTTCAGCGCCTGAACTACGACGCCTCAGCGGCTTCACCCATGATTTTTTCGGTCTATATTCCGTTTCACCACCAATCTCTACGCGGTCCCCTAACCCGTCACACCGGTTTCCAAACCGGTCCAACCGGTTTTTCAACCACCATGACGTCATCCCTTTTCTCATTTGCTCCCCCAAACGAGACCCGTGACGTCACCCCCAACTCTATATAAACCACACACCGTCGCGCCCCCAATTCTTTTTTCGTTTTTTGCCTCCTGTTCACAGCTCTCCACACCAACCTGTGCCTGCAATACAACTGGTCAGCGGCTTCACTCATGATTTTTTCGGTCTATTTCCCTGTACAACACTACTCATGTGCTCATCACTAATCTGTGTCAAGTCGGATGGGACTGAACTGTCAAAAACTAAAACTAAATTATCTGTCAAAAATTAAAATTAAACTGTCAAAAAAGTTAGAAATCAAACTTAGAAAAACTAAAATTGAAATGTCAAAAACTAAAACTGAACTGTCAAAAACTAAAACTCAACTGTGAGCCTTCTGGGCTATTGTACGTGTGTATAGAAATATTACAAGTGGATCTTTAGATCGTAATTTTGACAAGATGCCACAACTCATCGTTTGCACATTATATATTAAACTAAACTTATTCATATTCTGACAAAATTAGTAGCTTGACTATCTTTCCTGTCTACCTTTGTTGAACAAGACACATTGTCAACTTCCAAAGACTTAAAAATACTTAGGTTGGGGAAAGCTATCTATTAGGTTAGGTTGAAAAACAACTTGATTTTTGATGTAAGAATGGAGCAACATGTACGGATCTGGTGAACGACTATAATTGTTCCTGTGTTGGTTTGTAGAAAGGAAAGAACTGTGGTGTGATTAAAGGTGAGCTGCTGTTTTTCTGTTCGCTAAAACGTAGGTTTGTGTAGCTGATGAACGGCTTATTTGATCTAGCACAGATTTGTTGTATTGGAAAGTATTGTTTTACTATTCAGTGAAATGGTCAACAACATTAGAAATTTGTCATCAAGTAACTACTTTTCGCGAACTTCATATCATAGTTTTGGGCCCACTTGGGCCTGTTTCAAACATCGTGCTACAGTCGAGTTTAATTCAGTCGAACTTAATTGAACTTGTTAAACTTGGCTGCAAACCGACGTTCAAAACAAAGTATTTAAGCCTTAAAAGTTTATTTCGTACAATAGCCCTTTTCACGGTTCCTGAAAAGTAACCAAGCACTTGTCTTCCATCGAGGCGATGATTGACTTGGCATTAATACATTAAACGTTTGTGTCACTCCTTTGTACAAGGCCGAGGATAAGCTGTTGGTGGAGAACTATCGACCCATCTCTTTGTTGCCGTTGTTGAGCAAAGTCATGGAGAGAGTAGTGCATACACAGATGAGTGCATATTTAGACCAGTCGGGTTTCTTGTATTCACGTCAAGTACGGGTTTAGGCGTGGTCACAGCACTGCACAAGCAATTGGACAGTTAAACAGCTGTGTCCTAGAAGCTATAGACGGGGGTAAAGTCACCGGTTTACTCTTTGTCGACATCTCCAAAGCATTTGACTCCATAAATCATGAAGTGCTCCTTGGGAAGCTTGAACACATGAGACTGTCTAAAAGAGCTTTGAGATGGTTTGCGTCTTATCTTACTGACAGACAACAAAGTGTGTGGATAAATGGGGAGACGTCGGAGACCCACCAGATTGCCCTAGGTGTCCCTCAAGGGCGTATTTTGGGACCACTGCTATTCAATATTTATATTAATAGCTTACCAAAAGCCGTGGAGAAAAGCCGGTTTATTTTTTACACTGACTACGCCGTTTTGTTTTTTTTCTGCGTCGGAACCCTTTGAACTTCAAGATGCCTTTGGACGTGACTACAGTCTGATCTCGGAATGGTACAACGACAACAGATTGACTCTGAATGTTAAGAAGACCAAGCTAATGCCATCGAATGTTGGTATACAACCGGATTTCACACACGCTTGACAGGAGAAGTCGCATAGCGTATTTTGGCGGCCTAGTGCTTCCACACTGTGATTATGCGGTCACCGTTTGGGGAGATCAACCTGGTTTAAAATGAGAAATGGAGTAGCTTTAGGCATTCAAAAAAATTGTTTTGCAAAGAAGATTGATGGGGGCAAGAAATCGTCTGCTGAAGCTCTAGCTTCACTCAAGTGGATCCCATTGGCTGGGCGGCGTTTTGGAGATCGATGTGTTGCTGTTCAAAATGCAGTAAAAGGAGATATTCCTGAACGCTTCGGTCCTTTCAGATCTACTTTAAGTCAGTCACACGGTTATAATAAGAGGAACGGTTATTTACCGAGACTGCCGAAACCGAGAACGGAATGGGGCAGGCCGGCGACCTACTTTAGGGCTACAACTGATTGAGCTGCCCTGCCAAGCGAACTAAAAAAGCCTATGCCTAAGGAAAGAATCGCAATCGGTCGGGCAGCGGCTGTTTGTTTGCTCTTGTTTTTGATAACATTTACAAGGGAAAAAAATTGAAAAAAGCCTGCAATAAACAAACGAGTTCCACTACAGAATAAATACTTGTTACTTCCTGTTGACTCATTTGAATGAATAGTTATTATATTAAAACTTTGAAGAAGATTCTGTTTCAGGGCAATCGGAGCGGTGAGCTTGGATTTGTTTGTGACTTAGCACAACATTCACAAAGAAATTAACTAGTGGGTTTCCATGCAGGAAGCAGCAAACTTAAATTGGAAAGTAATGACGTTGAAATATGAATAGCAAAATGAAGTTTTCAAGACCTCGAAAGGTTTTGTATACAACTAGGAAGAGAAGAGAACACACACAGTGTTTATATACTCTTTGATAAAACAAACATATTCAGCTTTCTCGCCCACGCAGAAAATCAGGGTTTTTTTTCAAAACTGGTTTCCCAGCGTTCGTCTCTTGGTCTGTCTATGTATTTTTAAAATGCTATAGCATCTGGGGGCATTTATTAAATATGGGGCGTTTAATACATAGGGACGTTTATCATTAAATTGAACTTTGAATTTGATGGGGGTGTTTTTCAGGTACGAGGCGTTTATAAGAAAGTTGGCATTTTGTAGATCATTTGCAAATATGTCAAGTAATCTGCGAGAATTTCAAAGGAAACATTAATTATATTCATACACATAGTCTTAGCAACTAGCTCTCAAGTTTATTATATGAAATAAGATATAAAATGATCAGGGTGAAGTCAGTACACCTTTAAATCAGTGAATGCCATTTACGTCATGCCAAGTTAAAGCCAATTATAGAACAGTGACACAGATCGTTAAAAATAAGGCTTACTGTGAATCAGTAAAAAAAAATAATGCTAATTGTACCGGTTGAATAAGTTCGATTCAAAGTCATAGACACTAGTCTTCACAACCCAGTGCTTTCCTCTTCATCGCAACTACAAAGCTTTTATAATTACT
>JANSTQ010149711.1:0-11874 GCA_026167885.1 Bergia puertoricense
ATTCCTACCTTTCCCACTCCTCCCACCCCATGTTTGATCCATTAATTTTGCTACATTGCAACAACTTGTCACTGAATTTGAATTGTACAGAAGACAACAAACTGTTTCCCAAATCATGAATAATAATAATAATAATAATAATAAATTACTAACACAGCAACTGATCATCAGTAGGATTCCTAAAATGCGAGCAATTCTACAATAGACATTTCGATTGTATGCAGGTCATTTTGAAAGTTGTCATCTCACTTCAAAACTCGTGCAGTTCAATTTATATATAGTTGCCAAACTGATAGTTAGCACGTCAGTTTAAAAGTTGTTTTCTCATTTTTAACAGTCTGTTAAAATGCATCTTATTTTGAATATTTTGTTGAAAGTTGACAGTATGCACCAGACAATTTGCAAGTATGCACGCGGACAATAGTTGCAAGTCAGTCTCATCTCAATTCGAAACTATGCATGTCAATTTGCAAGTTATCATGTTATTTTAAAAACATGTCCAATTTATGACTGAGTTGGCAGTTTGATAATATGTATGTCAGTTTGCAAGTTGTCATCAATCAGTGAAAGCTTTCAGTGGTGCGTGGTGGTTGACACGTGACACTGGAGGTAACAAAAGGTAATAAATTCAATTTGCATTTGTTGACAAATAAATTAAATAACCCGTATATATTTTGCCGAAATGGAAAGGTAAGTTTTTCGATACTGGGAGAATTTCCATCAAATCTATATAAAAGTTTGGAAATTGGTGATACCCTGAGCCATTATTCCGTCATACATGACGTACACACAATTCCTTTCTATATCGCGGGCTCATGCGGTGCGTGTGTGGCACGTGTTTTAAGAGTGACGTCACTGGGTGAGAGGACACGGGTGAACAAAAATTTTCTTCGACAAGAAATTGAGTCAAACGTTTGACAGCAATTATCCTTTTACAGGAACCTTTTCTTTGAAAACTCGCGTCCCGATATCTTCAGTGATGAGTCATGTGTCCCAAGGAAACTACCAGAGTCTAGACCAGCGAGTTAGTAGTTAAATTTATCCTTATTTTTACGCTACCAATTTCATTTTGTTCGTTCACACACTGAGCACATGGCGATGTGGCGTCTCAATCGACTTCAAGCAGTTCGGCATCTACTCAGTGTACGCTAAATTATCCTCTTACTTTAATATCGAATTAGGATGTATGGCTCTGATTTTTTAGAAGTTTCTGCCGTTGACTGTGGTATCTAACTATGCCTTTTTTTACCCCCAGTTCGCTGGACTAGACCTGAACTCCGGCGCCGTGCCGCCGGCTGCTTTTGCCCACAACGCGGGTCGTAAGTTTGCTTTCTTTTTTATTGTCACTAGTTTACACGTTTGTCGTGATCAGTTATTGTAGAATATTTTCAAAAACGAGTGTTTGTCAATAACGCCCAAAAATAGTTTGAAGCCGCACAAAACTATTGTACCGCGGCGAATACCAAAAGACCGGCCAGGTTTCAAGTGACAGTATTGAAGACACAATGGCAGTCTTTTGGCGTTTGCTGCGACCTTGAGTTGAACAATGAAAGGCACATTCATAGATTACCGGCGGCATTTATTCGATGTGTCTTGCACATACTTGGAACAGGTGTGAAAAAAGATCAAGTGCTATATAATGCTTTTAAGAATATATTAAAGTGCTGCGCACTCATTTTTTGAAATCCCAATTTAGAAACGTCCCAATCTTCTGGTACAGTCTAATCCTGCTATCTTTGACTCTCCTGAAAAGGGGATTGTTCAAGAAAGCAGGAGTACAGAAGATGGCCTGCAGTAAGTTACTGTTATAACAGAATAAAAACCAAATCTGATATCCAACCAAAACAGTTGAAATAACCAGAAGTTAATAAAGATTAAAGATGAGGAGGGACCTTCAAAATCACACGAGGAACCATCTATAACCAGCAATAAGTGGACCCAGGGTAACTGTGGAAACTGAAAACACTTAATCATGTTCAGGGCTATCATTGAGTCTTAAAGTAGGTGCATATAAATGGCAGAATAGGCAAGCAAAACTAAACACTTAAAAAGACTTTCTTTAGGCCTGTGTATTTTTTGAAAATATTTGTTGTTCCACAGCCAATCAAACACAAGTCGAAACTTTGTACCTTAGTTTAGAAATATATTCCCAAGTAATTCCACTTATTATACAAATTGGCAATTTAGAGTGTAAATATGCACCAAAATGAATGTGCAAATATTAGACATTATTACTACTAGTACACGGTTTATGAATCAGTTTGACATGTTTGAACCGGTTCAGTGCTTGTCAGTTGTTGTCAGACAGTTGTTAGTAAATGAAAATTTCTTCACAGTTTCTCAAAAGCCATCATTCCAAATACTGGGATCTGGTTCATTTGATTATTTCTTATTTAGCTAGCCAAAACATTGAGAAATTCTTCACTTCTTGCCTTACATGGTTCGCTCATGTACTTGCTTGCTCAGCATCATATTAAACCTTTGTAATTTCGTCATTTGTCATGAGTGGAGTTTCCTGTTTGGCAAGAGATCACAGCGATGGCATTACTGCAGTTACTGTGTCTCAACAGCAAAATACTTTAATCAATAATTGCTTGTTCAATACCTCATTGTGTTTCTGTTCTGATTCAGTCTCTTTCGAGAACAACTACTAACTAGTGCACCTTGGAGTTTTCCTGATTTTTGAAAATTGAGTAATTGAAGATCAATTTTACTTTTTGTAGCCACAACCTAAAATAAATGGTTGCATACTGGCAGCTTTCCCCAGATGCTGATATAAGCAGGTGAATAAAGCAGGCTAGCACTAGAATTTGCCACCATCTGATTGGTTCATGTGACTTGTTTCTTGGCATCAAAAAATGACTGCTCCATTTTGGGAAACATGGGACAAGCAATATGGCGGACAGCGATAGGGCAAACAACCTGGGAAATAGCAGCTGAAAAAAGACTTTTTTTTTGTTTGTTTTTTGTTAAATCTAAGTCAAAGCTTTTATTTCTTGATAAACTTAGGAATTTTTCCAGCAGGGCGCAAGCAAGAATAGCGGGGCACTGCACACCACTACAACCCTTTGGGGAGAACCCAGTATTTACTGTTCACAATAATGAGAGAGTCTTCCTACACTTGTTTAATCTTACGAAAACCTAAAAAGGTGATTGGAAATCCCTTTGAACAAGAATACCATGAGCTCTCAATATTTTAGCAGTCTTCCATAATGCACAATAGCCCTTATTCATGATGACATAACAGTGTTTTTGTGCATCAAAATGAGTCTTGGTGGTGATACTCGGTTGTTAAGTGCAGCAAAGTGCAGTGAATTTGGTTGGAGTTTGTATATTTTTCAACTATTTTGGAAGTTTTTTCTTCTGTAGTGATGCCTCACAATCAAAACTCCTGTGACTGCTTGAGGCAGTTCACCACCAAGCCTAACTTTGACACCCAAAAATATCTCGTGACATCATCATGAGTAAGGGCTAGTGCAGAGAGTGAAACTATGGTACATCTTTTTCAAGCGACAGATTCCTATCTGTATAGATTTTTATAGTCTCTTAAAAGAAGTGGTAAGACTCCATCTAATTATAATTTTATGTATTTTTTAGCACAAGGAGGCCGTTATGTGCCACCACATTTGCGAAATAAGCAAGGATTTGGTGGAGGCCAAGGTGATAGGTCCTACCCTCCAAGAGATTTTCAGAGGGACAGTAAGTATTGTTTATCTAAGAAAGAGAAACGGCTAGTACTAGTAAATTATCTTCTTGTCTTTCATCTTAAATAATTTCAAGTTTTCAAGGGGTTATACAAGTTTTCGTGTGGAGTTTACTGTAGTTATTCACCTATAAGCTGAGTGCTCAATTTTCTTCCAAGAATGTTCAAAATTTTCCGAATATTTCGCCTGGACTTGGGGGGTCCACTTATAGTTGAGAGTTTTGCCAAAAGTTTTAGTTATCAGTTAAGTTTGATTGACTTAGAACTTTTAATAACTTCTAATACAAAACACAAATATAAACAAAGCACTACCAGCATCTTTTTCTTTATTTGGTGGCTCCAAAAGAGCTGTTTGTTTTGTTCAATCTTTTCTGATTCGCTGTCAGTCTCGAATTCATTGTCGATCTCATCACCGCGGAGCTCGGTTTTTTGTCTTTGACGGTCAGGTGGGCATGAAACTAGTCCCAAAGAAACAATGACCTTTCATTTGCATGTTGTTGAGGCAAGCAGTAGCAGATCCAGCTTTTAACACCTGCAGACATGAAAGAAAACGAAATAAAGTTAGCGAGAACTTCAGAAACGTGATTCAAAGCAACACCAAAAGACCCAGATCAAAATGCATGCTTGCATGACACATGACAAATGTCAGCCACGTGAGATTGCATGTGTGTGCAGTGATCAAAACAAGACAAATCTAGAACGAAAACATTGTAACATGTTCTTACTGTTCCTTTCTTGACATATATATGCTTTTGCGAGAAAAGCACTGCCTGGTCCGCGCACCAGTGGCGAACGAACGATTCATCAGTGCCGTACTCTTGGGCAATCTTGCAGTTATTTTCGACTGCTTCCACTTCTGCAACTACCTTCAGTTTGAATGCTTGGTTAATGCGAAGTGCAACAAGGTTTTGGTGTGATTGCAGATAAGTTTTTCTGATCAAGATGTGTTTCAATGGACTCTAAACTGAGAATGATAGATTATTAAGTTGTTGACACTTTTTATTACCTCAGTGTGGATCAGTTTCAGTAGTATCACATTGACATCACTGATTTGCTCGTGTCGATCTTGAATAGCCATTTATCTTACTTCCTTTGTTCACTCAATCGATATTCCTGACTCAGTAAATGTATTTCCTCAGAGATTTGTTCCATTCTTTTGTTCAGTGTCGAATAAACTGTCTTGCTGGAGTTTCGGCTCATAACCGAGACTTTTCTGATTTTTTTGTTGATTGCCAGGTCTAACTTGCATCTTCCAAAAAGAGGGTCTCGGCTTATAGCTGAGATCGGCTTGTAGATGAATAACTACGGTAATTATAATTTCTGTCAACCAGGACTGACATGTTTCCTACATGTACTATAATGAAAATTTCTTATTGAAGATGAAGCACCTTGATAAAGATTGGTGTTAGCTTACACTGTACCTTTGAAATAAAAGCCTTTTAAAACATTTATACCATTACCTGAGAAATTTCTACAATCTGACTAGTCAAGAGCAGAGGTATTTCAGCGTAATTTTGAAATACCTACATGTGAAAATTACAAATCTGTTCAAATGCATGTGACAAAATAAACAGATGCTGTTGCAGAAATTTCTCAGGTATTAGGATGAACAAATAATAGCATGATTTGTACGTGGTATTTGGCATAAATATCACTCATGATATTTCAATGTTGTTCCAAATTTCACCCACCTAACGGCTTGTGAGATTACAAGGAAAAACATTTGAAATATCACTCATGGTATTTATGCCAAACACCACTACAAATCATGCTATTACCTATACTAACAGTGGAAGCCTTTGCATGGCTCCACATTTGTGACACCATATCTAAGTTGCTATTGTTTTTACCTCAATGGATCTTTCTTGTGTTTCAGATTTCCGTGGTGGTGGCTTCGGTGGTGGATTTCCTGGTGGTAACTATGGGGGGAATAGAGGAAACTACAATGATAGAGGTTTCAATCGACGAGGAGGAGGAGGAGGAGGCAGATATACTGATCGATATGAGAACCAGTCGGCAAGAGGTACTTTCATAATGTTAATTCTTTAGTATATGGTGTTAGCCTCTGAAGATTTCAAAAATTTCCGAGAAAGTTAATCACAGAATGAAATTATACACCAGTTATAAAATAACAGTTTCAGTTAACTGCACTGGGTTCAACTTTTTTACACAAAGGAAACAGTTTGTAGCCTAATATTTGGCCAGTGCTCAGATGGTGATTTAAAAAACTTTCTCAAATAACCAAAACAAGAACAAGAGAGAGAGTTTAGCAAAAGTGGTTTTAGTCAGATACAAAAAGCTTTTAACTTTCAATAGAAATGGTTATTAAAGTCTTTATTTTACAAGCATGTAAACAGTATGCAGTGCAATGCCACACCTTGTATATTTTATGGGAAAGTGGCCCTAGATTTTTTCTCATTGTATGTATGTTAGGGCTCTGTGTGTATTTATTGTTCAACAATGTTGGATAGGCTTAGAAATGCATCCAAACTCTCAGTTTGACACCATTTCAATTTAGATCGCGGTTGGACACAACCCACACCAGAAGAATGGGCACGACCCTTGCCAAGAAATGATCGCTTAGAGAGGTAATGACCCTTGGTGGTGGTCCTTTGAATTCCCTTGCCTGGATGATCTGCAAGTTTCTCTGTGGGGTGGATGTGAGTTGTGGAGTAATGAAGTATGGTCAGGGTTCTCCCAAAGGGCCAGCGACCGGTGATTTTCTCTGTATAGTCGACTTGATCACACCAGCTACAAGTTTTTTTACTTCTGTATTACTCACCATAATTATAATACATGTGTATGAAATGAATAGCAAATTAGCTTTTATAGCTTCAATTTGCTTTTTCAAACTGAATTTTAAGAGAATAAATCCAGAGGAAGTCACGTTATTTTTGCACGCTTATACAATCAAACATGTGCAACTTTTCCGCCCGAGAAGGGACTGGGTTTGAATTTTTGCTTTGCTCTTCTTTGAACACTGGGAAACCATTGTGGCATTCAAAGCACGATGGAGATGAAGCATGGAAACACAAGCATTTTGAATTTATTTTCCTCGAAGAACAAAAGACAGGCGCAGGAGAGCAGTGAGCAGTGAGGTGGAAACTGCAGAAGACCTTGATTTTGACATTAAATTTGATGATTGTGAAATTTAGTTCAGATCTGCAGTTCATGCCTGATGACTTGTCCGATTCCACATTTGCAGTTGTTCTGGCAACTATATGTAGAGATCCACTAGATTTCTGGACACTTGTTCACTTTTCCATTATTATTATTAATATTTATTCAGATGTTGATGTAGACTCTTACATGTAAATGATTGTACAATCTTACAAGCACATAACATGACATCACATGTAAAATACGACATGATGCGAGATGAAAAGATTGTTCATAATAATGTATGATACAGTACGATGTTCTTAATGAGCTGCCAGTTCCTGTTGTTGTAAGACTGAACTTTTAAAGCAATGCTGCTTTGGAGTTGTTAGATTTTGAATTTGTTCACGATCATTATTCATGTCTGACAACTGACAGTTGCAAATGATAAGTTGTACAGTATTTGCACATGAGAATTCTGCATTTTTTTCTATTTTTGGCTTGTAGTGTTGGAGATGATGAAGTAAAAATGATGGAATAACCTTCTTTCAGAGAGTGGTTTTTGTACTTCTTTTATGCACCTCAATGGGCTGAAAATGCAGGAAATGCACTTATAGAGATCATAGATTTCAAAATTTTCTGGGGGAGCATACCCCCCGGACCCCTTATGAACCTCATGATCACACTCGTTGATAGCGCTTGTGGTGCCCACTCCTTCTCCCCCTACTTTATCTTTGTGTCCCCTTACTTTGTCTCACTTGGGAGAACCCTGATGGTACAGTGACTTCAAATTTCAACATTGCCAGATCTATGTCAAGCATTTATAAGACAGGTTTTCTTTTCTAGTCTAGACCATAAATGTCATATACCAGTAAGAATCTTTCTGTTTGAATATTAATGTAGAAAGGTAAATCATAGTACCGGTATATTATAATTGGTAAAATAGATTGTGTCTCTTGTGCCAGTGTATTGCATTTGATCAGTATTTTGTTTGTTAGTTGTATCAATTCTGGCAAAGCTGAATAAACAAATTAGGTAAATTTTGTCTGAATAAAGTCCCTAAATTTGCCGTATTTTCAGCCATTCATCCCTAAAAATCCCTACCTCTAAGGGAGATAATTCCTAAATTTTCCCTCAATTTTCGTTATTACACTGTGGCCAACATGCCAGGATTTACCAACAGGTACATTTGGGGCAGCCGAAGTTGGTACTGTGGATGGAATTAAATTTTAGTTGATTGATTACGGGTCATGAAAAACCTGGAAAGTCATGGAATTTTTGAAATTTGTTTTCCAGGCCTGGAAAGTTATGGAATTTTATTTGTGGTCATTGAATTTTCAGCTTCGGTCATGGAAAATGAATACTATTCAATAGAACTGAGTTTTCTGGTTTAAAAGTTTGTGAGAGATCAATCACTTTCACTTCAAGCATCGGCTATGCTCGAAAACAGCAAAACCAAGATACTTTCACATATCATAAGTCTCTGTGTATACGCCGACTCATACTATAAGCCGACCCTCCTTTTTAGGGAAAATAGCTTTTTTACGTTACCCATATATAAGCCTTTGTAAAAATGATGTCATAGAAAACACAAAAAGGTCATGGAAAAGGTCATGGAAAATCATGGAATTTGAAAAGTCCCAGAAAGTACAAAAAGTCCCAGAAAGTACAAATCCTGTGGTAATCATAGTTATCTAATTTAACAATGTACAGGGAGCTGTTTGCTGGTCACAACAGTGGGATCAATTTTGACAAGTATGATGATATTCCAGTGGAAGTATCAGGGAATGATGCACCTCAGTGTATTGAGTCGGTAAGTACTACATTATAGTTAGTCCAAAAACAAATTAAATTATATTCTGTGGTTCGTCACCCAATCGACCCTAACTTTTTATCATTAAATTGCCGACCCTATAATTTTTTATTGCCATTTTGCCTTATTTTTTCTTTCTTTGAGCCAAAAGGTTTTCAAAAACTCAATACCAAACAGGTTTCAACAGTTATTAAACTGTAACTTTTTCTGAAGGATTGAGTAGACTCTACATGCAAATCAGATTACTCCTGCTTGTCTTCAAGCTGTGGCATAAAAATGAAATTTTGTTGCTTTTCTTTTAATTTGCTCACGATCATGATAAACTGTTAACACAAAAATAAAATACTGATAGACTGACTGGAACCACCGATGTTATCTAATTGTCTACATGTTCATTTATGCTTTTGTTTCCTAGTTTGATGAATGTAGTCGTTACAGTCTTGGTGATATATAATTATCATTCTTGTAGTATTAATAATAATAATAATACAGTTTGTGCATTTGTGAAAATATCAATAATTTTGAAGGACCATGAGATAAACACAGACTATTGTAAAAAGATTGAAATAGTTTAAATTTGTATTATTTTTTTCTCTTAGTTTGATGATTGTGATCTTGGAGAGATCATAAGGAACAACATCAAGGTAATTAATATATTATTTTTGTATTTTTTAATATTGTTGCCTGGATCTCATTCCAGAAATGTGCCCCGTTGGGCACGGTTGCCAAAGTAGCAATAACCCAGTGTTATCATTTTAATTGACATTTGGGTTTACTTCAATCTTTATAGTTTCATGGTCTGATTCAAGCTGTCATTTTTAGTTTGTGTAATTGGATTTCTTTAGAGCTGTTTCAACAACACTGTATTAAGGCCAGACTAGCTATGATTCAGAGACAAAGAAATTAATTTTATTTAAAATTCTGTGTAATCCTGGACCCACTTCCAGAGAAAAAGGCCAATGTGGTTGAATGAAGAAAAGGTGGTGTTGAGTAAGTGTGACTATATCTTGACATTGGAGCAAGGCCTTAGTGGTCCCTTTTGTCAGTTCAGATTTGTTTCCCTCCCTATGCATCGTATAAGTACTGTATGCACTTTGCTGTTTTAACAGTGCTTGTCTTTTACTACTCCTGTCCTTTCTCATCTTAATCTTCAAAATTTTTTATATTTAATTTATAGCTTTGCAACTACCTGAAGCCAACCCCAGTGCAGAAGAATGCCATTCCCATCATCAAGAGCAAGAGGGATCTGATGGCATGTGCTCAGACAGGTTCTGGCAAAACAGCTGCCTTCCTTGTGCCCATTCTGAGCAGAATCTTCCTGGAAGGGCCACCACCGCAGCCTGATGTATGATTCATGTAGATGTGGTTTTTGATATTAGATAATAATAATTATTGTGTTGTACTTTAATATTTGATTTAGCAATTCTGTTAGAAACTTTTTTCTCAAAATGGAATTAGTAATTAGAAGTTACCAGTAGTAAATGTTGGCAAGAGCAAAAAATAATGTAGATCATTGTACCAAAATGCAGAAATACCAGTTAAGCTTATTGCTTTAAATACTTTGGTACATAACAAGTCTTGGCTGGAAAGTAAACAAGTTATTTATTGACATGTATAACAGGCTATGATTTAAACTCTTTCACATGTATTTTTATTGTCTATAGTTTTTGCGTTGTGAACAACACCTTTGCAAAAAGCATTTCATTAACATTTCTTAAAATATGAAGTTGTTTTGATTTTTTTTATAATTCATAATTGAATGAATGATCAAGCACTTTACTCTTACAACCATTTGACTTATTTTATGCTGATTCTATAAGAAAAACATAGATTTCGATTAATTCTGTGTTTTGAAATATTATGAATCTGCTTTTTTTTCAGATAAAGCACACAGCTTCCAGACGGAAACAGTTCCCAACTGCCCTGGTTCTTGCGCCAACAAGAGAGTTGGCCTGCCAAATCTTTGAAGAGGCTAGGAAGGTTAGTCTGCTCATGTTCTTTGGTTTTTTATTCTATTTTCTAAACTTATCCCTGTACATAGAAGCAAATTAAGTAAATGTAGTAATATCTATGAAATTAGAACTAAATTACAGTCAATGGAAGTGACATGAGAATTGTACTCAGAAGAAGCTTGATGTAGTTTTCAACTTTGTGGCCAAGCTTTAGACAATACTTCAAGACTTGTTTGAACATTTTCTAGATGGTCAGCAGCTCTCATTCAAAAGTCATTTATTTCCTTCCAAATGCTCAGATATAAAATCTGTGAAAGACATAAGTACTGTACGCAATATTCTCTCCATATTTTATTTGAGTGCAAGTTAGAACTTTTTCATTTTCTTGACAGAGAGGTGGCAGTAGATGGTTGAAGTCAATTCAAGTTTCTGAACTTGCCATCTGGAATTTTGAAATCTACAGTGAAATTCTTCTGATTATGGTTTTGACATCACTTCCATTGACTGCAAAGTTTTTAAAGCTATGCTGGAGCCCTGATGTGGTTGTGTTAAAGTATGTTAAATTCTAATTTGATTTTCATTTGCAAAGTTTGCATACAGATCCTATGTGCGGCCATGCGTTGTATATGGTGGGGCAGACATTGGTGGACAATTGCGTGATCTGGACATGGGATGTCACTTACTGGTGGCCACCCCTGGTAGATTGGTCGACATGCTGGACAGGGGTCGCATTGGCCTGGACTACTGCAAGTGAGTGTTTGGCTGCATGCAACATCATAAAACCAGCGCTTGATTTTTACGGTCATCTGGTCGTCTCAGACGACTGGAATCCATGTGGGACGACCAAGCAATATGGTTTGGTCGTCCTTTGGACGACTGAAACCATTCTCTTGACATGAGTGTTTAATAGGAGAAATATTTTCAACAGAAATATGTTCTCTCAGTATCAGGCCAGCACGCTTGAAATATTGTTCCTTTAGTGCAAATACGTGACAAAACAGACACAAGGTCGCGTCCTTGTCAATTTCTGTCTAGATTCACCAAAATGAACAAAACAATATGTATGAAAAAACACAATATTTAAAACTTTTCATAGACATTGTTTCTCAGTTTGCTTTTTAAAGTGTCTAAGCTAAAAAACTGAATTTCAAAAACTTCGCATTGATCACGCCGACACCTGTTACAATCTGTCGAAACTTCATAGCTGTATCTTTGCCTTGATTTACTTTTATTGTTGGTCTGTTGGTGTTTCGGACAATTTTCGGTTTTCTTCCGACGGACCCTAAAATTTTGCAAAAAAAATCTGT
>JANSTQ010149722.1:0-10381 GCA_026167885.1 Bergia puertoricense
GCTTGGGCCATAAGAATGGAAAAAAAACTCGGGTCCGTAACTTACGGTACGGACCTCGCACTCGGTTAATAAGAGGTGTATACGATACAGTGCAATGCAATGCAACACAATACATTACTTTACATTACAATACAATACGACACGATACGATACGATGCGATACGATACAATGCATATTGTAATGCTATATATAAGCAATGTAATGTAATGTAAGGTAATGCAAAGTAGCATAACGTAATATAAATTAGTGTAATGCCAAGTAACACAATGTAACGCAGCAAAATGAATTAAATGTAAAAAAGTAATCAATTTTAAGGTAAGAAAACGCAAGCTAAATAGCGGCAGTTATGTTATGTTTTGCTGTTACATTTTGTATTGTAATGCAACGTGATATCATGTAAAATGATGTTGTGTGATGTGCTGTGATGCAATGCGACTTATAAAGATATTCTTTATGTTATTTAACGTTATGCTGTGTCCTGCCATTTCAGCATGTTACAAAATTTAAAGTTATGGGTAATATGGAATGTCAGGTAACTCAACTGGAAACTAATCTGTAAAGCTTAGAGATACTCTAAACACACTGCAAGATAACTTTTTATAGAATTACAAACATCACAAATTTATTCTAGAACAACTTGGGAACTTTTCATCTGACGTACCATCGCTGTCGGTTGAAACATTTAAAGCGGGATAACTTAACGGACCAATCAAATCCCTCTGGGTAAACCCAGCCACTTGAAAGCTGTAGTAAGTGTTTTTGATAAGATTTTGTATTTCCATCGAAGTTACAGTAGCATTCAAAATCTCCTGACTGATGTCACTTTCGTTTAGTTTGCTGTAATAAACAATGTATCCTCGGAGGAGGCCTGGGACGAACTGTGGAGTGATGGTATCCCAGGAGACCCGGATGGACGTAGAGCTGGTGTTAAAAGCTGTTACGTTTCCCGGGGGGACAAAAGGAGCTGCAAAACAACAAATAAATCGTATTGTTAAAAGCAAATGAATATGCTGAGTAATTTCTTTGGGATGACTAACTTAATGGAGAAGAATGGTTCCGCATAGTTGATTAGCTACAACTTTTAACATTCATTATTTCGGTTAGCGAACGAACTTTCTGCAGCAAACTTGTCCCAAAATAAACAAGAGTAATTTTAAATTGCATACAAAAATATCCTCTTATCTGTTAGCTTTTAGTATTGTAACATTCCATTATATCAATCAGCTGTTACTTTATTCAAACATGACAAACTTCAAGTGTGACAAAACTAATGCAACTAGAAATATTTAATTTTGAGGACGATGTTGAGAGACAAATGAGAAATTCACCACATCGAAAAAGATGGCGCCACACAATGCATTTTAGTAAAAGGGACAAAATATGCAAGGAATGTAAACAAACATGGCGGCTGGTCATGGTCCACCGCGACTTTCAGAAAAGAATAGAACCTCAGTGACTTGTGATTCCATCTTTCATGGCAGTAGTAGGTAACACAACACTTGTTATTAGGCATTTTTTGCCTACTGCTGCAAATCTGCCTTAAAGGCAGCCATGTCCCTTTTACCACAATGCATTGCATAGCGCCATCTTTTTCGGTATGGTGAATTACTCAAAACGTTGAGTAAAGAAGTGAAGTTATAACCAAAGGTGGTTTACAAGCGGGCATATATGAACAGTGTATTTGTTATATCATACTATTAAAAACCTTCTTATTGGTAAGATTTAACGCGAGTTTATGAAGTGATCCCAATCAGGCGTACCTCCCTCTGATGACCAAGCTGATATCTCGTCAGACATCTTTCCCTTTCCCTCAAGAGTAACTGCTTGTGCTTGAATCTTATATAAAGTATTTGGAATTAAATTTTCCAGCTTTACTGAGAGTGGGTCAGCGACCAAGGTAACATTGAAGATTGAAGAGCTATTTCGTCTATAAAATATTTCGTAGCCTTGAAATATGCCATGCGTTAAATTCTCGTTAGGCCTGGTGATGTTCAGCCAGATACAGCCATGCTGTACTCGATATATTGGATGGTGGACAGTTAAATTTGGAGGCTTGGTATAAACTGAAAAGCAAAGCGACACTGTATTTTACATTATAGTTCAACAATAATTTTCATCGTGAAAACGCGCGATGCTATTGGTCAGAATCGATCATGTGATGCACACTGGCAGGACGAATATTTTTCGATACAGCAGGGCCAATATCTGCAACCGCTGGCAATCAATTAAAATTGTTTTAGTTTTGGTTGTTTTTGCGAAAACTCAGCTTCTAGGTTGGGAACAGCGACAAGGGAAAAGAAGACAAAACTAGTTAATAATTTAATACCACAAAACACAAAGAACTCAAAATTTTGCCATTTTGTTTCATTGCGTTTATCGCGCGCGCTTTGCCGTTCCAAATGAGAAAATTATTGTTAAATCATAAAATAAATAAACCCTATCTGTGCTATTTTCGTATCGAGCTATACAGGCCCTCGTCTGAAAAAGTGTCTTCAAAGTTTCACATTCGTCCTCGACTCTGCCCCCGGCAAATGTTCACTTTCAGACACTTTTTCAGCCTCGGTCCTATACACAAAAAGCGTAGAGGGGGCTTATTCACAAAATACTTAAATAACCATCTTAAAACAACTTAAGAGTCCTATTCAACTTTAACCATTTTATTGAAGCTTGAGCATATTTGGGAATTGCCTTATCAGCGAGAAAGCTAGTTAAGGATTTCTTTCAGGTCAAGATTAATTTATTTGCTATGAATTGTGTAACTGATTCATACTGGGACGATGGAGGTGAAAGCATACCCCCAAACTTTTTTTCAAAATTATAAAGAGTTGCTGAGCAAATTTCTTTGCAGCCCACCTCCCCCCACTTCGAATCACCAATCAGCCTCTCCCAGTTCCAAAGGGACTGTTCAGTCCAGGCAACTCTTTCCATTTTTGTCTTTTTTCTGTATTTTACGTTCAATGCAGGGAGTTTATGTGATGAATTGAACTATTTCAGTTTCTGCACACCATCTAAAAGTTCCAAGATGATCCAAGATGATCCAAAAAAGCGGAGTTACGACTTCACTGATATTTGAACTGTACCGAGAAAAAAAATCATTATTCGAAAATAATTACTAAACAGCAACTGATCAGTAGGATTCCTAAATTTTGATGTGTGCAATTCTGCACATGGGTTTTGCTACGTTAAATCCCAGGAGAATTAAAATAAATGCTAAACAGTCAAGGACAGTTACAAAACGCGATGAGTTCTTGATAACGAGACAAACTCAAACAGAAAGTAAAAAAATCCTAGCAGACGATCAAATAGAAACGCGTATGCAAACAAAACGTAAACAAACAGTGAAAAAAGATAAATATCGTCTTACCAACCTAAAATAGTATTTTAGCTTACTCTCAATAAAGGGATCAATCTCGGTTTCTGGGAAATGACCCACCCACCCCTCCCCTAAACCTAAAGCCAAACCTAACCCCAACCTTGACTCTAACCCAAACCTAAGGGAGGGGTGGGTGGGTAGATTCTCAGAAATCGGGATTGACCCCAGTAGGGATATAGAGAGGGGGTTGTTACACCCCTCCCCCCTTTCGAATTTTCCCTTGTGCCGTGTTGGTGTCTTAGGAAATATTGCCAATCACTCAATTTACCTACCTTTTGTCCACCTATCTATGTAGCTATGAAAAATTTTCAACAAGTCTTGGAAAAAGTTGGGGGTTGCAACAATCTCCCAGGTCTGAACGGGAAGGGGTAGATGAAATTTGATTTTCTATTTTTTGTGCTTTCGTCACATCATTTTCTGTGTTTCTAAAACACTTTAAACTTAAAGTAGAATTGGTCAGTTATCTTGCACCGCTCTAAATGAAAATCGATATTGAGTACATTCTCAAATTCCATACCTGATACAAATACTTTGGAACAATGCCTAATCTTTAGTAAAAGTTTTGGGTAGTTTAGAAATATGACAAACCTACAACAGTAGTTTAATTTTTCTTACTTTTGTACCAACATAGACCCAAGCTCGCGGTATAAATTAATTGATTTGTTAGCAATTAGAGTTGAATAAATTATCGCTTAATAGTTATCACTAAATGTGCTATACGCATGGAAAGTTTCAAGTCAATCAATAATTAATTAGCTGAATTAAGGAGGTTGATACGATCCCTCCTCTTTTCTTGACAGGGAAAGGATGAAAAATTACTAACTTGGAGAGAGGATTAAATATTTTACATGAATTCGTATGATTTAAGTTGTTTGTCGGCCATCATGGTTTTCATATAGTGTTTGTATTACAGAAGTGAGTTGTAAGGTTCAGCAACCTGACCTTGGACACCAACAAAAGCTCAAGAATAGAATAGGTAGTGTTTTTTTTTTTATCAAAATCAAATTGTTTACTAACATATCAAGGTTTCCAAACATGTATTGTGCAAATTTGTAAAAACACCAATCAGGGAAAAGAAAAGATGGAGGGCTTAATTTACATTTGGTGTTGTAAACTGTTACAGTACAAAAATATAGTTTGTCGTTTTACATGTTGTAAAATTTATGTAGAATAAGATACAAAGTAATTTAACCCTTTCGGTCCAGTACACGACTTGCTAAATTCTTCTTTCCTTTATAATAGCAGATTGAGAGACCTTCGCTTTTCATATTAGGTAGTTTGCTGCGTAAGATCAGATACTCTGTAATCACAATCAAACAACTTACTCTGTATTGATGTTGTAAGGGAAGATACATGTCGATAAGGGTTAATTTCCTCAAAATAAAGAGCACATATTATAAAAAAATAGGAATTTTTTTCTTACAATACTAAAACGGATTAAAACTAAAGTGTACTTTTGGGTTAAAACCTAAAAGTATAAAGTAATTATAGAATTGGATTTAAGTATGTTTTGGCATTTGCCGGATCATCATCAGAGAGATTACCTCTGACCTACCGAGATGCAACCAGAAGAAGATAGGATGCAGCCAGAGGGTGATAGGATATAGGCAGAGGATGATAGGGTGTAACCAGAGGGCAATTCACGTCCCCGAGAGGAATGTGAGCAGGTGTGGGTGAACTGGGTTTTGCCAGTCTTGTCTTATGTTGGCCTCGTTCAAATTCAGTCACTGTGGTTGTCTCGATGGCTAAGTTAGTTGAAGCACTTGTCGTGTCATCAGGGTGGGGCGAGTTCTTTTCCCACTCGGAGCAGTTTGGTTTTCTTTCTTTCTCAGTTTCTTTTACACTTGTCTGTGGTCGCACCTCTCTGATGATGATCACACTTTATTTTGCAAAACATCTCGAATATTATTTGCTGTATTAATACTTTTATGTCAAAATGTAGCTTTGTTTTAGGTTTGTAATGATCTGCATGTCTGCGATTTTGGATTTTATAGACAACTTTTTAATTGTAATTTCATTTCTTAGTCAAAAAATAAATTTTCTGTTTGGCAATGGAATACATTTTTACCACGCTTTCATTCAGTTTCCAAGCTTATAGCATCATCCCGGTGCTCGGGGAAAAATCATTTTCCCTTTTCCTTCCGCCCCAAACAATTTTCTTCTTTTAAAATCTGTACTTGGCTTAAAAGAAACTATCAAGCATAGGATGTATAAAATTTCCGAAGCTTTGAGATTATATTCGCCTAAGTACTTTAAACATGCACACGTCTTTGTTGAGTAATATAGCAACATAAACTGTCTTACCATCGTTTGCTTGTGTTTGCAGATGATTAAACGGCAAAGTTCCCCACTTATTATTAGTTTTAGTAAGATATTGAACGAGTTTACTGTGCAGCACTTCGTAGTTGGTTTCACTCAAGAACGATGTTGTCATGTTCACTCCGGTGCCAGTTGTAGGCCTGTAAGTAGAGCACAGAAGATAATGTAAAGGTATTTTATTTATTGAGGGTAACACATTTTACACGTACTCTTTTCGAGAAATGTGTGGGTTCTTTCACCCCCTGAGGGAACAATTCAGGAGACTAGACCAACGGCTTAAGGTCCCTGTCCGTGCACGGTGTGGCGAAAGAAGGTCATACGAGGATCAACCCTCGACAAGGCCGGGACTTGAAACCGGGACTCCTTCTGGTTGTCAGTCAGGAATCTTACCAACTTGCGCTACTCAAAAAAACACACACACACACACACTCATTTCTATCTTTAGTTCAGTTTGAACCTCACATTGAACCATATACATCTACAGATATCGAAAGAAAAACAGACGTAGTAATTGTATACAAAAAACAAGAAATCCGTCAAGACAAACTACAACAAGACGAATAATTGCCCTTCTTTGACAGTTGCTGAGGAGTAACAATGTTTTTATCTGGCACCAAGGCTATGGTTGTCATTGTTAGACATACAAAACTGGATAGCACAATATTAAAACTGATTTGGGTAAATGAACTTAGAATAATTTAGAACAACTAAGTTCACTCACATTTTGAAGGCTATTGAGAAATTATTTTTTGCAATAATTGGTGAAACTGCGATTAACAGTTGACGAGGTGGGAAATCTGTTCCACAGTGATGGGGCAAGGAAGACTTACCATAGCGCATTTACAGTAACTTGTCGCACACCACTTCCATAGATTTTCCAAACCTTTAATAAAAGATATTCGAAATTCATAGCAAAGTTAATGTTAAGGGTTAGGACAAGAATAAGGATAAGGATAAGGATAAGGGAAGGGATAAGATTAAAGCTAAGTTAAGTGGAAAGGATGAATGTAAAGATAAGATTAATTTCACGGTAACCGCAGTACAAATATTCATAATAGTAAGAGTATGGATAAGGAAAAGGATAGGAACATGGTTGGGGTCATGGACAAGGGTGAGAATAAGGCTAAGGCTAGGAGTAAAAGTAGGTGCAAAGATAAGGGTTAGGATTAGAAACTGTATTCATAATTAATGTAAATTATCTCTTTCTCTTACCGGAGCGGAAATTAACTCTGTGAAATTTTTGTACGCCAGGCTTTCTGGGTCCCTGAAATCGTCCGTCCATGATATTGTGGGAAATTCTCTTAAGTCAGTTAGCTCCAAGTTTGCAGACCCTATTGATTAAAAGACCGTGAAAATTTCCTTGAAGGAGACACGAAACACAGATTATCACGGTTTCTTCGTGTTATTTAGTTAACATGAATATTACTAACAATAACAATAACCATAACAACAGTAACAATAACAGTGACAGTAACAGTAACAATAATAATAATAATATTGATGATAATAGTGATGATGATAATAACAATAACAATAACAATAATATTAATATTAATAAATTGCTTTATTTATGTAGTGCTAATGCATTATTCCGCCAAAGTGTAAAGCAAAACTGCGGACACTACATACAAACTGCATACAGTCGTGCAACCGGCTCCACATTTACCTTCAAAACTTTTTTCCCTTTAGATACATCTATATTATATATTTTAAGTAATAAATAATTATATTTGCCCTTGATTCCACTTAGTTTCAGAAAGCAAAACCCATTTTGTTTAAAATTCTTAACAGTTGTTATTTTTAACTGTTATAAACCGTTTGGTATGAAATCTACTTTTTATTACTTGTTCAAATGAATGAACACTGGGCGAGAAGCTATTTTTACGGAAACTTTACTGATACTGTTAAATAATGATTACATTTGTGAATCGGGCTCAGTTATTCCAAATATGACGTCCTATAAGGACAACATTTTTCTCACTCTGGTTAAAAATAACCAGGTTAAATTTTAAAACTCTGCCCAAATGTTTTATGAATGCAGGCATAAATAAAGTTTTAGGAGACGTTCCAGCGAAGGAACGGGGAAACACTTGGGGTATAGCCAATTTTTGCTAGATGGGAGTTCGTGAATGTTATGTCGTCTAGAATCTTAAACTCGGCTCGGCTCGGGAAAGGGGTGTATGTGATCCCGCATGTAGAAGCATGAAAAAGGTCTTATCAATCAACCGCAAACATCCTGTCCCGAATGCAAGCCAATGTGCTGGATTAGTTTTCGAATACCGGTGTCAATGATATACTGGCAACGTTTAGAGGCAGACGATTTCATTTCTAAGAGGAGAAATTTGAACACAACAACCATGTAAGCGAGTGTGAAAATAAAAAAAAATCTTGAAGAGCTAAGAATCAGTTTGAACATCACGCTTTCACCGCACCGAACTCAAATCCATTTGCTTCGGTATCTGGCACGGTCAAGGAACTGTATCGATTTATACACTGCACCTAATCGCGTTTTTGTATCATTATATGTGGGATCACATGAAGTATATGCGTCTATGAATTAAAATGGTGGTCAGACAAAAATTAAAAATCCCCAATTCCAAAAAAAGCAAGGTTAAACATCACTCAAGTTCTCTTCGACAGTTTGCGAAACACGACTGCAGCACACAGCAAGTCGAACCGAAAAACATTGGTAATTTATTCCAGGGAAATGGTGGGAACATGTATTTCGTCTCAATTCAGTCCATTCAGGACTTCCGCCCATTCTGTGGGTGCACTTTATGTGCGTTGTGGCTTTTAAAATAAATACGTCGCGAGATACTTTTTGAGGTTGCAGTTCTTTTTGTGTTGTGGATTATATTTTGGGGCTGCAGTTTTATTTTTGCGTTATTGTATTCATCTCTGCAATGTCCTTTTTTGTTTCTTGCGTTGTGGGTGGCGGTTTTTGTTCTTGTGTCATGCTTTGTTTGTTTGTATTGTAGGTTTTAATTTTGTTGTGGCTTTTAATATTGCGTTGTGGTTTCTATTTTTGCGTTGTAGTGTAAATTGTATAATATTTATAAGTATAATATTTTAGTGGTTGCCGTAAGAGATCACTGACCTTTGTAAAAGCGGTACATGTTTTTCACGTCATCTGGTGAGAGAATGTAGTGCCACATAATGACATCATCATACGCAACTTGTGGTAAAAGGGCGTCCTCCCTCGAGCCTCCAAAGTAAATGTAGGCGCCGGCTGTTCCGGTAGAATTCTTTTCTTCACAGCCACGGTGAAAGAACTCTGCTACCTCCGCGCCATTATGATATATTTTCACGTCATCATTTGCAATGCCCTTTTTCCATGTGAAAACAAAATGGGACCAGACGTTTTGTGGAGCAGGAAAAATGAAAAGACATATTCGCGTTTTCGTCTTTACGCGATACGCCATGTGATCGAACGATCCGTTGACTTGGAAAATTTGAAGGACATTGTGCAAATAGCTTCTTGATCGGTAGAATATCTGCTGTTGTAGATTTTTCTTGTTTTGGTGCCTTAGCCACAGGGAAAGTGTCCACCCATTGCTGTGAATAGTAAAACATAAATGTATTTAAGAGATATTGAAGAATACTTGTTAATGCGAAAACCTTGCAATATGTTAGGGACATGTTGTTTAGTTTTAACATCAAACAGCAAAATCAATGCACAATGCACGTGAAACTTTTGTCTGGCAACAAGGTCAAGTAATGTTTATAGTCTCTGTTATTGAACTTTTTACCTTAAGTACTTAAATAGTAGTGGTACTTAGTAGTTAGTAGTAGTAGAAGTAGTCAGAGCCGTAACCAGACCTCAAATTTAGAGGAGACAAAAACTTATACCGATTCTTCCTCAGACAGTTTTGAAAAACAATTTCTTCAAATGTCTATAAAATCCATAAGGATCACAAATTTTAGGGGAGGCATTTGCCTCATCTGCACATAGCTGGCTACGGCCCTGGTAGTAGAAGTAGTAGGAATAACAATAACAAAAACAATAAAAATAACAATAACAATGACAATAACAAAAACAATAAAAATGACAATGACAATGACAATGACAATGACAATAACAAAAACAATGACAATGACAATAACAATAACAAAAACAATAACAATGACAATGACAATGACAATAACAATAACAATAACAAAAAACAATAAAAATGACAATGACAATAACAATGACAATAACAAAAACAATGACAATGACAATGACAATAAAAATAACAATGACAATGACAATGACAATGACAATGACAATAACAAAAACAATAACAATAACGATATCAGTAGCAGTAACAGTTGCAATAACAATAACAATAACAATAACAGTAACAGTAACAGTAACCGTAACAATAACAATGACAATGACAATGACAATAACAAAAACAATAAAAATAACAATAACAATGACAATGATAATGACAATGACAATGACAATGACAACGACAATAACAATAACAAAAACAAAAACAATAAAAATAACAATAACAATAACAATGACAATGACAATAACAATAACAAAAACAATAAAAATAACAATAACAATAACAATGACAATGACAATGACAATAACAAAAACAATAACAAAAACAGTAACAATAACAATAACAGTAACAGTAACAGTAACAATAACAGTAACAGTAACAGTAACGGTAACAGTAACAGTAACAGTGACA
>JANSTQ010149733.1:0-11870 GCA_026167885.1 Bergia puertoricense
AACATAACTTTTGTAAATAATTAACTGCATCGTACCTGGTATTTTATCTATATTAATGTAATAAACAGAACATTACACGGCCGCTGGGAGATACGAATTTTATCTTCTCGTGTTGGAAACATCTTTCACTCGTTCGCTTCGCTCGCTCGTGAGAGATATTGTCAACACTCGAAGATAAAATTCGTATCTCCGCGCGTCCATGTAATATCCTCTATGTTAGGTATAAATATCAATAATCCAGATCTTTTGTTCATGAAACGTACCTTTTCGATTTATCTCAAACTCGTCCTCACTACTCGATCCAACCTGCATACTCTTGACATTCAAACAGGTGTTGTCAGGTCCTTTTTCGTTCGACTTTCCAAACTCTGGTGATCCAGGATTTGAAATTACATTTCTTCTTCTCTTATTTGGTCGACGTGCCAACTTAATGGGAGTTTCTTCTTCACTTTCTTGTTCACTATCCATCACAGCTACTACATTGCCATCTTTAGTTTTCAATTTAGAGGATATTCTTGACCACGACTTATCAGTTCCCGATTCTTGTCTACGTGTGGATAATGGTGTGTTCTGACTGTTGTTTCTGACATGATGTCCATCATTCGAAATTTCGTCCCCGTCACTATCATCAAAACTATCCAAAACCATTTTCTTTGAACCTAATTCTACGTTTCCTGCGTTCAAATCCCTTACGTTTCTGAAAGTTTCATTTTCAACAGTGCTTCGTTTGGAAGCTTTCTTCATGCTTAGTCTAGAGCGCTTAGGTTCTGGGGAAGAAACTGCATTGCTGTTCACACGGTAAGGTATTGACTCGTCTGGTTTGTTCTTTGAGGTTCTGTTATGTTCAATTTTGTCATCATTCCTTCTTGATATGCCTTTGTTTGCAAGCAAAGGTCCAGAGTCTTGATTCCTGGTCGCATCGACAATGCTTTCATCTGTCAGGATCATATTTGTGCTTTCACCTTTTGAACAAACTCTTTCATTTTCAGGGCGTCGCGGTACCAAAGCTGACTCCAATTTACAAGGTAAATACGCATCAGTAACTTTCATGCTTTTCTCACACGATTCTTGAATGGCTGTATGGATAGAAGTCCGCGCATCAGTTTCAGCTGTTTTTTCTTTTGGAACATGTTCGAAAGCACTTAACTTTGAGACTGACGTTGTTAAATTACTAAAGGATGAAGACGTATGCTTTGCCGATGGAATGGTATTGGCAGATTTCGTGGGTGCCGTATCCTTTGTAGATGAGGAATTCAACAGAATCGCTGTGGAAACTTTTTTCCTTCCCAAACCTACAGCTGAAGTGTCGCAGGATCCAACAAAGGCTTTAGCTAAAGTGTGATTTGTTTTTTGGTTTCCCAAAACGTTCGACATGGTTCCACTTTGATGAAACACATTTGGGGACAGTTCAACTCTGGGGATTTGTGCATTTAATCGTGTTCTCAGACTTGGCATTGGAGCACTGCTGTTAAACTCTTGAGATTCACAATCATGCGAGTCCACATTTTCGCAAATACCTGATTGGGACGATAGTTTATCGTCATTCTGAAGCAGTTCCTCGTCTGAGATGCCTGGTAAGAAAGATTCACTCAATACACAATCAGTAAATGGATCTCCAATGTCACTATTTTCATCAAGCATTTTGAAGCTGCTGGTAGGTCTGACACATATCACTCCCGCTCCAAACCTAGCCAAAGAATCATCTTGATGAAGAATACCGTTTCCGGAACTTTCAGCAGCATCTTCGTTAGTTCTCTCGGATAGTTCTTTTCGAATAAAAGAATGTCTTTTTGAACCACCAACATTACCTTCTATTTCATCGTCAAAGCTTTCCCACAAGCAATCGTTTAATTCAAAATCCTCATTAATGCCAGGAAGTTTTTCAACATGCTCAAAAATTTTGTTGCTTCTTCTCTGCCAATTAGTATTTTCAGTCACGGTGAAATTTAAGTTACTATCTGCACCAATCTCGGCTTCCAAACCGTCAACATTAGTATCCAAAGTAAGCGAACTTATGTTTGCCAACGAATCAAGCGATGGCGGCGTTGGAATAACACCATTTGATGACATCTGAGAGTGATTTCTACGAGTAGCTAGAAAGAAGGCTTTCTTTGGAGTTACCATGGGAAGAAGGCTGGCCAATTCGTCATCTGGATCACTAATTCCTCCTGCTCTGTCCTCACAGCTCTCCTTTGGTGTTTTAGTTGATTTATCTGAACTTACTCTTAGGGTTGGCTCATGGTTAACATCAACATCAGATTTGGCCCGGTCATCTTGAACTGTTGGAGACAAGTTCTCAGTGGCCTGGTGAATAGGGGAATTTAGGACGTCATCTCTACGTTCAACACTATCCTGATTTTCTGGTATTGAGTGTGAAGTGTTCTCGGGTTTGTGGGAAACAGGAGAAGTTGGCACGTCATCTCTAGGTTGGGGTTTGCCAAAAACAGACGTGGCAAGTAATCGGACATCAAAATCGTCATCACTCTCTTCATCATCAAATAACTGGTGAAAGTTTAAATCGAATTTCTTGCGAATTTCATTCGATCTCCTCTTGTTGCCTTTCGAGCTCTGTTCTACTTTTGAATTCCCTTTTTTGCTACTTTCGCTTCGTTTACGAGGGGTCTCGTGCACCTCATTTCCACCAAAATTACCAGAGATACGCTCGTTTTCCTTGGAATTACTTTGCACTTCTGAGACACTTTCATCTGACTCAAATGCAAGTTTCTTTTTTTTCCTCTTCCTGGTCTTCTTTTTCGATTTACCTTCTCCATCTTGTCTTTGATCACAGCAATATTGTTCAATGCCATCAGCCAAGTCATTTCCTTCATCGCCAGACCTTAAGATGTCGTCTTCGTTAAGGAACGTCATCATTTCGACGTCATAGCTGACATGATCTTCATCATTTTCACCACTATGTATTTCAATGAACTCTAGCAGCTCAACCAGGTGATGTGTCCGTCGTGAGTGAGTGACTTTTCCAATCACGGAAGGTACTGACTGCCACTGCATCCATTCATTTAGTGAGAGCTGCTTTGGTTTCTGAAAGCGAAATTAGATTTATAACACTGTATGTGTTAATGTTTGATATCAGCACTAGAATATATGGTAGAGCATGAATAGGATATCTCTCACACAAGATTGTTGTAAAAATTCAGCATTCAGAATCCAAACAAATCAACAGTGCCCTAAAAATCTGAAACACCAAATCCACGCTGTTTACGTTGATGGGAATGAAGGAAAAGAGAACTGTTTATATTGCATCCTGTATTTTCCAGCCTCGAATTTGTTTGTTTTTCACCAACTTTTGATACGTTTTCCCCCAAATATCTGATCACATCTATTCCCCCCACTACGGTTGCTACTGCATCGTACTGTTCAACTTTAAGTTCTTTCAAAATGCAAACGTATGGATCTCAAGCTATCATCCGAGCTCATTCTAAAAAAGTAATTTTTATTCACACCCTTTGTTCCTACATGTATAGTATAAATCCTGCTGATCTCCCTCGAACAAGAAATTTAGATCTTTATAAAGACACGACCTCACAGTTGTCCACAGCAGTAGACACTACTATTACCACTTCCCATTCCTGGAATAGCTAAACAAGATGGCACTAAATATATAACAGATAATGTTGAAACACGTCTGTAACAGTGCTAACAGATCTTTTTCAAGCTTCATAACAACTTTGAAATCAGAAAAATTGTGTACATCACTGATGAAGTAGCCAAGGTTATGGTACATAGCATGATCACATCTAAGATTTACTATTTTAAAGTAATCTTTTTGGTCTTTCTCATTGCATTCTTGAAAATCTTGAGTAGTGTTCAGAAGTCGGCAGCTAATCTTTATAATATACCTGTTCAGTATCTGATATGGACCGCCGTGAAGTCTTTTTAAGTGGCACTTGAGGTGTCAGTCCTGCCTCATGATCGGGTAACTTGAAGTGCTCTTGCCAGTAGAGAAGCTCGTCATAAGTTAACATACCATCAGTCTTCTTGGAAGTTCCGGGTTTTGAAAGCAGCTCTTCTATATTCCCATCTCCAGATGATCTCTTCTTTTTGTGACTGATTAGGAGTGAGTAAAAACCAAATAAAACCTTACAGCTACGAAGGTTGTTCACATAGAAATGAAATTAAACCGTAATCAAAACTATGCCAACTTACATGTAAACCAAACCTACAGTAAGAATCACGGTATTTTACATGATCAAATTCTACGTGAAGAAAACTAAAATATCAGTATGACTTGAGAAACCATTGAGAGAGCCATTTGGACGCCACTAAGTTATTTAACCACATATTAGTCATAAACCATTTCCACCTGTAGTTTATCTGGAAAGAAAACCACAAACTCCCAATACATACATAGTGAGTTGCAAAGTTGTTTCCCCCCATCAGGTGTTCATTCAAGAACTGATGTTGGAAAATTAGAACCAATTATTAGCTCATAATTGTTGCTACTGTACATTACAAGTAGAACAGCTATCAAAAGAACAAACCTTGGTGCATCAAACTTATTAATTGTCATTTCCATTTTGTGAACAGCAGGAGTCAAATGTCGAGGGATCATGCGAGCATTGTCCTCGTATAGGTCAAATGACTTGGCACCTTGTGTAACAGCTTTATGGATTGATTTCTTGCTACTCTGACTCCTTTTATAGATCTAAAAAAGAAAAGTAATAACTTCATTGTTTAATTTTGGTCACTATTTTTCAACGAAACAAAAGCTAGATACTGTCTGGTTTATTCTTTCTTTTTTTTTATAAGAACTACGAAGTTGGCCAAAAAATGTGGAATGTGCTAACTAACAAACTCCAAAGGTTGAGGCTAGTAAGACTATTGAAAATGAAACTAAGAAACGCTACTAAAAATATTGCGAGAGAGAAGTGCAATTTCACATTGATTTTGGTAAAGTGGAACAAGCGTATTTTAGTATATACATTGTATAGAGCAGTTTATTTTAAGTCAGATTAACCCTCTCAAGTCTCACAGACTAAATTCATATGTATATGTACCTAAACGTGTTACTCTGAGATTAACACGTTAAGGTACATATACATATGATGTTAGATGTTGGGGACATCCTTTGAATGTATACAGGTAAAAATTAAACAACCCCAAAAAGAAAAAAAAATAAGAACACTTTAAGAACCTTGAAACTGATATCCTGAAAGAATTAATAACGTTCAGCTTCAGATCAAATTAAAAAATGTATTTTCAAATACTGAATGATCTTCACAGTAGTTTATCTTATGCCTTCCTGTTTTCCACTTTGAAGTACATATAGATCCAAACAAACATTATTATTACATAGTGTGTTTTGTTTACCGTCATAATTGCATAAAAAGCGAATATATTTTCAAAACAACTGCTGGGGACCGTGGTTCTTTACCATTCACCATACATCGGAATTGTTTCGTTAAAGTTTCCGTTCTGGAAAAATGTAATTGAGGCAAAAGGTGAACAAGGCACTTAATTAGCGAGTTTAAAAACTTGACGGACTGCAATAGATGTGTTAGGTAAGAAACCAGCAATCGAACACAAACTTCCATTTGGAACATCGTGAATGGGAAAACACGACTTAGTTTTTACAGACATCCCAATAACTGGGAGATTTCCGATGGGTAAAAAAACTAAAACAGTGTGTTCAATTTACTTTCTAAATGAAATTTCCAGATATTTTGACAGTGGTAAACAAGCCACAGTATGTCGATGGTTTAAGAACTAGACTGTTTGTGGTCAAGGCGCAAGTATGGAAGGTCATCAAAAGCGCAACATTCAAAAGTGCTGCAAAATAAAACCTTAAACAAGGCAAGTTTATACCACAAAGATTCTGTGATACCTGCTCTTCCTTCCCTTCAGTAACCAATATCACGATCCTGCCCTCCCTCTTTCTTCCTGTCCGACCCATCCTCTGGATGAGCCTGATTGGGGATGCATGGGCATCAAAACACACGATCAAATCCACATCCCCAATATCCAGCCCTTCTTCTCCAACACAAGTGGACACCAGCGTGTTGTAGCCACCCTGTCGGAAACGCTGCAAAACCTACACAATAGAATTAACACTGTTTCATCAGTTATCATTAAAAGCACCAAGTAGTAAAACTTTATTTGGGAGTACTAAGTGTTTAAAGTTCCAACGCTTTGGAATCTGAAATATGCAATTGAATTGTAATTTATACTTCGTGGCTGTAACATAAGCTTAATTGTACATGTAATGAACTAGCCACATGCTAAAATTACTAAGGCGCCTTGACATACCATATGAGAATAAGTACAAAACCAGTACAAAAAGTTTTGAATTTACATTTTCGAGGTTCATTTTCAAGATGGTGGGGGGTGAGAGAAGCGTTTAGCATTTCACAATTTATAATACTGCATCACTTTTAATGTGATGCACGCAACACAATTTGGACCACACAGGTTTTTATGGACCTCGTACTTCTGCCTTTTGACCAACTACCACAAGCGTTCTATCAACTGTACATAGCTTGATGACAGATACGGTAGTATATATTTTTTGCCATGCATTAGAAGTACATTATGCAGAAAAATTAGGTTTTGCTTTCAAAATTTCAATTTTCTGAGAAAAATAGTTCTAAACTCGTACCTTTAAAATTTTCAATCGTTTTTTCAAAATTTTGCGACTAAAAAGATGCTTTCTGGCTGTTCATAACAACTGTGCATAAAATTAACAAAAGCTGATAAGATAAAAAAAAAATACAACATGGCGCTTTCGTCTGTAAATGAACAATTTTGAAAAGTTTTAAAGGACTCTTTCAAGGCTTTGCGCATGCTCAACATTTTATTGACAAGAAAACCATTTCAGGCTAAAATATCTATAAACAGACGCTGTTCAGATTCCAACCCGAGTTTTTCAAGAGGTCAGTGACACGGATGGTCTGTTTTAGACAGCGATTAAGTTGGATTTTTATGTTCCGGGCCATTACACAATTTGATAAAGTGCTTTAACATGCATAAGACCTTGACAGATGTGATTGATGACTGTCTTTTTAGTGGATCAAGATGCTTTCCTTAAAATTCTTTGGATAAATACCGTAAAAAATGCAGTTTTTGGAAAAAGTTCAAATCAAGTGATTCAGCCGTGAAAGATTCCCTTTAAGTTGATATTTTAATGCCATTTTTATTTTAGCGCACCTCTAACTGTTCTCTTTGTTTCAGTCCTCGTGTGCTTTTGCCTGACGTCTGCTGTCCAATAAAGCTCATCACTCTGACCAGGGGGGTGTGTTTCGATAGGATGGATGTAATCTCATTCACACTGTCTCGATACTGCGAAAATATCATCACTCGGGTGTTTACTGCACCCCCCTTGCTGGTGCATAGTTCATCTTTTTTGAACTTTTCAAAATGTCCAATCACTACTTCTTCCAGTTTTAGCAGTTTAGGATGGCTTTTAAAAGTAGGGTTAATTCTGTGCATGTTTCGGCGTCTAGGAGACACTACTTGTGAGAACAGAGAACTTCCATGCGCTTGGCTGTCTTCAAAAGAGCCATCGATTTGTTCTCTCAGCCCGTTCATAAGTTCTACAAAATCAGGTTGTTTCATTATTTCGGTTTTGGCACGTGCAATCCCTTTAGTGCCGTCCACTATTCCCTTGATGAAATTATAGAAGGAGAGGATGCCATGCTGAAGCAGTAACTCGTAAGCGTGGTACAAACTGATGCACATGGCAAAGTCGCCCAATACCGCACCCTGGTTCCTAGCCTGCAACAGAACACAATCAGCAATGATCAATTCTTATCAATTAGATACACTGTATGATCTATGCGTACTGTTATCATTGGTGATAAAAGCTATTTTTATCTTAGATTTAACATTTCATAATTATGATGAAAAAGCTGAAAAAAGGCCAAATCACTTCCTAGATGCATGTATAGCCTTTTCCTATCGTAACAACAACTGAACTGCAGTGACTACATGTACTTTGAACCCAGATAGGCCCCTACTGTACATTTTGGACGACAGAAGTGCCCATAAAATGGGAAAGAAACTGCATCAACAGCCCCCTTACACAGAGCAAAAACAATTTTTATAAAAATTGATTCTGATTTCCAAGAAATTAGTCTGATCTTTTTGACAGCAGGGCATTCAAAACAGTTCACTGAAACAACTATAAACGATTTCCAAAACAAAGAATCCCAGGATGAGAAATTAATCCCAGTCTTACTGTTTGAAGAAAGGGGCAAAGTTTTATAAAATTAGAATGAGAAAGAACTTTTAAGCAAACATATAGTAAACAAACTGAACGTTTTTACAAAGAACAAACTCGTTTTTGTCTTTCTGTGGCAAACACATAAGATCCGTAGTTTGTTCGACCTCAAGGACTCCACTCAGCATAAAAACCAAACATACTCATGTAGCGAAACATAAATGGAGAGACTATCAGAAATTTAAAAGTCCAGAAAACAAGTACATGAATAAACCATCAGTGACACAGAACTTGCCCGTCCTCTTACAAGAAATCACACACACTTTTTCATGTGAAAAGTGTTTTTCACAGTACAATCTCTCTTCACGATAAAAAATAACTGAAAGACCACTGATTAGCCGGGAACAACCAAGCTTAAGCAAACATGTCTGTTGCATCACTGCAAAACTTTTCCCGACGGAAATAACATATTAATCAGTTTTTAGAAAACCAAACTGTACGCCTCAACACTCACTCTGAAGATGTCCAACAAACGAAAACGTCTAGAACAATTTCCTATCAACTTTTATCCATATTTAATTGCATTTAACTACAAAATAACTGTTACTCATTTTCATTAAACATTTGAAAATTAGAACACAAGCTAGCGTTTTCTCTGAGTACATAGTCAACGAGGTGAAGCCGGATCACTCAGATACAATAGCGAGTGTTTTTAGTGTTTTAGTATACATTTAGCGTGTTTTATTGGTAAAAAAGTGAAACATAGTTCATTTCGACCAATTTGTATTAAATTATAAACGTATAACAAATTTCAAATTACTGTAACTTCCGCATGTGAAAATGCATCGATGTGTATTGTTGTATATTACCGATTATAAAACGATGATAAAGCCAATCAAATTGAGAGATTTCTAATAAAACACGATACCTTAATACTAATAATATAATTTATTATACGTTCTTATTTATAGATTGATGTAACTGTTAGTTAGCAGTTCTACCTACATGTAAAACACTTATTTAGTGTAGTAATTCCTTTAAAGCACGTGAAAACAAAATATTTTTTACAATAAAACAAGGGTAAAAATTACAATGTAAGATTATTTACATTTATTAGCAAAATGTAAAAGCAATGTTTTAAACGATTTAAATACTACAGTACAAAAGCCAAGTCAATGGTAAACTTTATCATGCAGTCTGTTCACAAAATGCTGATATTATACAGTAACTGCTAGATACTGTAGTTTGTTCAGTAACTGCGTTCACTTAGTGGGTGGCTCCTCCTAAAATTGTCTGCAATTGGTCTAGGATTTACATAATGGAGCCCAAACCAATAAATGAATCATGATAACTTGGAAGTTGAGTAAAACATGGAGCCAATCACTCCTATGCACATATTGTGATTGCTTAATGATTTTATTGATTTAAGCAAGCACAAGATGAGCAGAGGAATGATTGGCTCCATGTTTTACTCAACTTCCAAATTATTGTGATTATTGTAGAATTGCACACATTTTACTGTAGGTATCCTACTGATGATCAGTTACTGATTTGCCTTTTATTTCAGAAATATTATAGTTGTTTACAGATACAGTTTTAATATACAGTAAACAATTGTAAGTATCAATGTCACACCATAGGTTGTCCTTCCATCCTTTTCCTAAACTGTTCTCTTGCACTCAGCAGCATATACTTCGTAACTCGTTGGGGATCCTTTTGCCACAGAGCTTGGTTACAGAACAACCTTCCAACCACAACTTCCAGAACCTGACAAATGATACAATACTCGGAGTTCAGCCACTACTGCTGATTTTAAAACAATTAAAAACAGACAATAAGAGCTCAGTGTTTTCCCCAAGATTTTATGAAAGTCAGGGGATAATGAGTTATCTAGTACTTTTCTTTATTACAACATTTTTTCAAGCCAGGGGGGCTTTCAATTTTTGCAAACTTTTCTGGTGTTTTCTTTAATGGCAACAGTTTTCCAAGCAGGGTGGCTTTCAATTTTTCCCAAATCAAACCAGGAGAACTGCAGCTTCAGATAAAACTTGTGATTAATATAGGAACTATTTGCAAAAACTTGCAATAATTAATAATAATAACAATATAATAATAATAATAACAGCATTACCCAGATGGCATTTCCACAGAGTGGCTCTTCATCCATCTGGGGGACCAATGGCTAAGCATCCCTGTCCAAGGACGATGTGGCAGAAGAAGGTCACCTAAACATTTAACCCCATGGCCAAGCTAGGAATCGAACCCAGGACCTTCAATTTGGCAGTCTGGGATCTTATCGATTGAGCTAACATTCCACCATATTATAATAATAACATATATTATTATAATATATAATAATACTGTAATAATTCTGAGTTGGTGTGGACACAGTATATAAGGCAAGCCATAGTTTAAATGTACCAGGGATGGAATTAAGGTTCATCAGTTTGATCAGTTATTCTTTTTTATGAATTGCAACAGATTCATTCACTTCATTTTCATTACCACCAGTAAACCAATATTTTCCCTGGCATTGGTGAAATTTGGTAATTATGTATAGATCACTGACTGTTATCTCTATCCTTGTGTACAACACAATACAAAGTACTGTAGTTAATGCAATGCTTTCAAGTGGGTTACAGAGGAATATGCCATGCATCACTTGTATGTTCCATAATTATACATGTGCACATGAGCATTCAGGCAAGTGTGTTTATGAAGAAATACAAGTGACGAGTGGCATGTCCCATGGTATCCCAAAAGAAAACATTGCATTGAATCATTTATCCCATGCCCTGACAACATAAAAGAACAACTAATTCAGCCGGCACACACACATACAGTACATGTAGTGGTGGGATAGCAGAGTGGAATACCACCTGCTGAATACCGCAGAACATGCAATGGCTTTCCATGCTTCTAACTGGCTTTATTTTCTGAGGCATATGGGATAAAATACAATATAATTATTTTATTGAGTTGCCTTGCCGGAGTCTTCAAACATGTACCTAATTAACAGTAACTACAGGTAATATACAAATACAGTATGTACATGTAAAATGAGAAATCTAATGTAATTTTATGGAAAGTAATTAGTGACAGTCTACAGACCTTGAGGTAAGCATTCTTTACTCTTGTTATGTCATCTCCTAGAGGGACAACATATTTATCAACCTTTCTGTCATGAGTGTAAGGCTGAATGTCAGGGGAGTCCTCAGATCTCAGTTCAACATGAGATATCAACAGGTTGGAGATCACTTGCTGCACTGCCTGCAAATGAAGACGAAAAACATGTCTGTTAACTACATGTACTATTTTGTCTGTCAGTTAAAGCAATTTTCGATTGACCTTGAAATACTTACATGTATATTCGCTACATGATTGTTTACTTTTTGTACCATCTGTCAGTGCCAGACTGAGAGATAAAAACAACAACTTACACTTCAGTGGTTTTAGTCAAACTGCTTGTTTGTCAAAACATAAAAGACTTACAAACTCTACATGTACAGTACTGTGCAGAGGTAACATACCATGACCCGCGGGTTGCGGGTCGCGGGTGACCCGAGGGTCGAAGGCAAAGCCGATATGCACATTTTAATGAACTGACCCGCGGGTCCGCTGGTACGTACAAATTCGAAAGTACATTGTAATCACCTTTTGTTTCAAACGTTTGCGCCATCTGGAACACGATCAAAAC
>JANSTQ010149766.1:0-11862 GCA_026167885.1 Bergia puertoricense
TCACTCACTCACTCACTCACTCACTCATTCACTCACTCACTCACTCATTCACTCACTCACTCACTCATTCACTCACTCAGAAATGTCGAAAAGAACTTGTCTCTACGCTCTGCACCCACTAGTGTATCAATCACTTTTTAACCAGTTCTTCCTGCGATTCTAATTTATACAGTTACGTAGCTTTTATCAAGTCTACAATATAAATCAATCAGTAAATTCGTACATATTTAAACTAACTATATATGCACTTATATTATTTTGGTAATAATGCAGAGTGCACGACTGACAGTCGTTAAGGTGTTCATGGTCCATCAGGTGTCACATACTTATACATATCACTAAGTACATGTACATGTTCATCCATGAATCTAAATTGTCTACTACAGCCAATATACATGTAAAAGAGCGAGCATCACAACAGCAACAACTCTCATATCTATACACATACAGTTAACAATTATCCTCTCGAAGTGGAGGTGACTAGGGGTGCATATTTACCTAAGCACGATTGTGCCAAATACATATCTATTGCTGGGCACCAACACTAAAGGGGATAATTGTTTTAGTATTAATCAAACAGGTGAATATCACTTTTAAAAATAAATAAATGTATTTCCATGTTTGCTACAAAAAAAATGAGCGAAAAAAAGCCTCAGTCTTACGCACATCCATCTTGCATGTGCACTCATTTCATGCATGAGTGACCAAAGTGAATAGCACAGGATATTTGGTGTTTGATAAACCAATTAGAGTGCACAAAAAGTGCTATTCGCCTGTTTGGTTAATACTAAGAACTATTATATTCCACAGAGATGCACTTTCAATCATATTTAATAGTATAACACAGTTTGTGTTAGTGCTACCAGTACTCACTTGCTTGAGCCGTCTTTTCTGACACTTCACTGCTCCTTGGTCCCTCTCCAGCACTGGTGTTTGCAGATACAGAGACATTATAACCCACATGCTCCTCTAGTGAGGAGATAACTACACTGGTGACTGAAGCATTTACTGTAACAGATTGTTCTGCATCATTTACAATGTTACCAGTAACTGCCCGATAGTACACTGTGTACTGTGTTATCATCCCATTCTGGTCTACAGTCGGAACAGGTTTCCAGGTCACTCTCATGCTGGTAGCACCAGTTTGGGTAGCTGTCACATCTTGAGGTGAGCTGCTGGGTCCTTTAAGGAAGTAAAAGAAGTGTTACTGATTAAATCAGACTTTGTACATGCATGTGTTCATTCCAAAAATTCCATGACTATCTTGGGGGGGGGGGGGGAGGAGGCATGATGTCAAATATTTGACAATGAATACAATTTCACAATGTCATGTATTTCATGAGTGCATGTACAGTGGGGTACATATTCTTGGTAATATTGATAATGTGTTCTTGGGGAAAATAATCACATTGAAATTTTGCTTCTGGAAGATGTCTGGAATAAGATAAACCAAAGAATTTGTCTGATTATTTGGTGTTAGAATATTAATAATTATCAGGAAGATACAGTTAGAATATCAGTACCGATAAGTCAATAAAAATTAATTACAGCAGTGGTTGCCATTTGAGGTGAGCGATCGCTCTTGCTCACCATCACTCATGCAAAATCAGTCTGAGGAGAGTAAAATATAAGTCACCTCCTTATGAAAAATTGCTTGCCTCATCAGAAAATGAAGAATTGCCTTTGCAGCAAAGAATGCACATCAATCATCAATGATTTTTCTGCTCAAAGTTTGAGATTTTGATGCACATATTTCCACAATAAACTGCATATAAACTAAAAAAATATCCACCCTATTTTTATTTGTTTGCTTGCTGACAAGGCTTTGGTTTGCTTGGGTTTGTAATTGCAACTTAATTCTGAGTTACTTGTGACAGATTTTTGAAGATCGATTATAAAAGTAGTAACAAACATGTAACTTAGTCAGAAATCTGCCAAGGGTTTGGTTCACTTGGGTTTGTAAATTTAACTTCCGAGTTACTTGTGACAGATTTTTGAAGAACAAACATTTAACTTAGTCAGAAATCTGACAAGGGTTCCAGCATGCAGCTGAGCACGTTTTTTAAATGGAATGTTGGTGACAGCATTGGGTACAAGATAAAACAAGAGAATGGCCTGTAAATAGTTGTTGAACAGTCTTGAAGCAATTGCTACTTGTTTGTTATGAATTAAGTTAATTGTGTGTGGTCTAACTATGGTGTGATTTAGTGTATAAATTTAACCCTAGAAACCTTGAGGCCATGATTTTCGAAATTTATATACTGGGTGTGTGATCAAAAATGTTCACTAGTCAGTATATATATATATATTATTAACAGTAGTGATTTAAATCCATATTATCAAAATTAAAGCAAAATACTAAATTAAAGGGAGAAAAATTGCTCACCTAAAACATTTTAGGTAAAGCTTTTCTTCACTCACCAACAATTTTCAAAGAACAAGCACTGTTACAGATATACCTTCATTGTCTCACTTTTTAGTATTTAATGAACTTAATTGTAAGCAGGCCAAAGGATTTCATAGTTACGATCGTTTCCGCTAATGTGTGGTTATTCATTTTGTTCAGCTGTTGTGAGTGTGCAGGAAAAACAACAGAACCAAAATATTGTTTCCTATTGTGGTAAGCAGTGTTTGAAAAGCAACAATAAAAAAATTTTTGTCAAAACATTCTCAGTCAATATTTTTATTTCATGACTATAAAAACATGAAAGTTGTGCAAAGTGCTCTAATTTGCGAAATTCAAAAACAAGATTAATTTTCAAAAGTTTCAATTGTTTTGCATGTCTTTCCATCATTTGCCCGCAGTCTTGTAAGCTTACTGTCCCAGAGTGCATTGCTTGAAATTCCAATGGCGCAATGCATTTGGGGGTGAGCTTTCAAGATGGTAGAGAACGTGTTGTGAGTGAAAAAATACCTGTAGTTACAGATGGGTTCCCAATTTGTGATCCTGGATTTTGGAAAACAAGATTTGTTTCCCTGAAAATTTGAAAGCCTAACGCTTAATTGTATACATGTAAGTAAGTAACATATTTCTCCCCTTTTTGTGTTGCAAAGAACACTTTTCTCCCAAGCTTGTACATGGGGGTAGTCACTTATTTTGGTGGGAGTGTCGCACACTTCATGAAACTGTCACACGTTTTCAGACCAAATTATAAAATAAATTTATGGAAACTTCTTACCAATGGTGAGTGGAACCACAAATATAATTTTGTTTGGTCTATTTATAAGCCCCAAACCCCAAAGGGGTGGGATCTTGGTAATAATGCGTAGTTTTAATTTATTTTATTCTTACACCAAAGACTGATTACAAAAATAATTATCATAATTATAAGTGAAGCATCCCAAAGATTGAAGGTGAAGGTCTCCTGCATCAGCCACAAGGGATAATCAAGGTACAATGTAGGTGACCACTAACTGAGAAATTTACACTGGAAGTCTGGATTTACATTTAAAAAATCCATATTTAAAGGGCAGAAAAAAAGCTTTCACACATTAACATACACGATAATGATTTAATTATAATTTTTTTGGAATGTCATTTAAGCTATGTTTAAAGGAATATATAAACTATGGGCTGGGATTTGATTATTTCTCCTAGTCCCATAGACTGGGAATCCTGTGGGTGGGGGTGTCTGATGGCAGCTAAAAAGCCTGGGTATAAAGCTCACCATTAAATTAAAAGTAATTACACTCCTCTCCCAGCTATGAGCCAGCCCACCCTTTTAACTCTCTGATTATAACCCCCTCCCCCCTGACCATAAGCCATTGGCATATACATGAAGGGGGTTTGACCTTAGGAATGGACATAAACTTACAGACAAGTGTGCATTTGGAACAGAAACATTCAACAAAGTGATAAAGTGAAAATGTGTTTCAACTGTGAATCAAACTCGGGTCTCCCAATAAAATGTTGGGCACCTTAAACCACTCAGTTATCAAATCACCTATACAATCAGTGTGGCAAATCCAGCCTTATAGAAGTGGCTAAGTCACCAGAGCGATCACCAAATCATACACATTATCTTTTAGTAAGTGAGGATCATGCCACCACTCCCAAGTTAATCAGCGAGTCACACATATTTAAGATTATTTTATGTATAATCTGAAGAAACTGCATATGTCATTTCAAATATGAATTCATTTCATATACCCTCTTTCATGCTTACATCTTTTGCATGCGTTTATTAGAGCTCGCAAATGGTTTAATTCATAGCTCATTGGTAAGAGCAACTGCCCTGGCTTCATAGAGGTCATGGGTTCAAATAACATTAAAGGCCTGAACTTATTATTTTGCAAATATTTGCAACTGCTTTTAAAAGTTGCAAGTAAACTGTGAAGATCATTTCTCACGTGTACATATATATAATATATAGAGTATACTAAAGCTATTTATTGTTCACCAAGCCATAAATTACTGAGATTTATGCACGAAATAAAGGTGATATTTCACATGTGTCAAAATATTATATTTTGATGCATGTCAAATATCACTTTCCTACTGAGCTTTCCTGCCTAATAGAACTCATTAGCCAATCAGAGCAATGACCGATTTTTGAACGGCAAGTAAGCTTTGGCATGCAATGTTTTCATTTCAGTGAAAGCACAAAGTGATTACATTACTTCAGTTTTACTTCCCTTTCAGGCTTCTTCTCCAGGTTGTAAAGTAATAATCTATGGCTTGATGAATAGTAAACAGAACATTACATGGCCACTTGGAGATACAATTTCTATCTTCTCGTTTTGAAAATACCTTGAACTTGCTCACTTCCCTCACTTGTGCGAGATATTTCAATACTCGAAGATGAAAGTCGTATCTCTATGCAGCCATGTAATATCCTTTATGTAATGGGTATATTCATCTAAATTAGCTGCTGCTGCAATATGTCTATATATGTACATGTAGCTAGCACAAAATTCCAGAATTTTTCCAGGACTTTAGCAAAAAAAAAAAATAAATCTTCATTCCAATTTCAAGGAATTCTAGGTATCAATCATAATTCTTTCAGTTCCAGGAAATCATCGTGACACACAAATCCTGATACCATCAGTAAAACATATTTTTTAAAATCAATTTTATATTAAACACCTTCAGCTTAAAGTAAATATAACTATAAAACATTTCGAGGAAAGGCCAAATCATTTACTTCATTATCTACAATATATAGCAAAGGTCTGAGTTACAGTGCCGATGTAGATGAACAACAATTACTAACAAATAACAAAGTAAAATATATAATTATAGCGGCAACGCGAGTGTATAAAACTACTGTAAATAACAAACAAAAACGCCGCACTTGGCTCAAACTCTATAAACTCACTTCAAGCTTGTTACTGCGAGTTGTTTTAAAGCAGATGAGCTTGTAAACTTGATAAAAAGTCCATTCATGACCAGGAACTTCCCTGACTGCTGAAAGTATTTCGGAACACTTGAATGATGAAGAAACCAAATATGAAACGAAATCGATCGTGAGGTTCAAAGAGTTGTCACGTTTAGGCTAATCATTAGCAAAGCGAATGTCGAATTCTAGTTCAGACAGTTTGAAAACTTGAGTATGTTTAAAGTCATTTGTTCTCAGATAATCAGTCTGTTGGTCGTATTATATTACAAAACAGAACTAACAACACTTTGTGTCAGCCGATGACTGACTGTGACATCACGACACTACGAACTCTCAACTCTGTGATCCGATCATCTCTCATTTTCGTCAACAACTTCCCACTAAACTCTATCAAACAAAGCAGCTTACTTCTATTTTTACCTGATGAAGCAATTTGAGGAGCCTTTAATGCCACCAATAATACGTTTAAGAGGCAAAATTTTATCGCTGAAATACCAATCCTCACTGCTCCTTCTTCCATGGTTCAAAATCGAAGCATTTCCTGCTTGTAATTTGCATAATAGCGCCGACAAAATACTCAGCCAGCCCCCCTCGCGAGGCACTTTGACATCACGGATGACGAAAGTAGCACGGAAACTTCCAGAATTGAAGTTTCAAGTTGTTTGCCATTATTTGTTTAAACTGTAAAGTTCCATGGTGAAACGTTTTAAACAAAATATTTCAAAAAGAACTTTAAAGAAACGAAGTTACAGCGGGTTCTTACCAAATAAAAAAAGCCGTTTTAATATGTTGAAATATACTTGACTGTTGACACGCAATATTTCCAACTCAACTGATATTCAATATTTTCATTTTTCACGCATGATTTGAGTCCCCGCATTGGTCTTTTTGTCGCCAAAGAGCGCAAAGTACAAACAAACAAAAGTGAGCCCCATTTGCCCGATTAGTCTTATCGAACCAATTCTAGATTTGACAAATAACGTTCGATTCACAACGAAAATTTGTTTTATAAAACCTCATACATTGAAAAATTATGTAAACCCACTGACCCTCATAATTGTCAATACGTCAAGTGCATGGATTGCTTAACGACTATTAATAGGCTTCACGCAATCATACAAAAACAAAACAGGAAAAAAAAAGAAAATGAAACAAAAAAACTTTGTGTTTTTTCCTCAGTATAATTCAGCCCAGACTAACAGAGATGTAGCATGACACATGTTATTAATAATACATGTTTGTGAATTCGGAATATTCAGAAAATAACAACGTACGTACTTTCGATTGAACCTAGCAGACCCGTAATGCGGAATACATTTTTAAAACCAGGTGGCTTATAACGCATTTTAATGACCTTTTAGCTGATTTCTGAAGTCTGCCATTTTTCTGAAAGAGATACAGCCATTCGAACGATGTATATTCTTAAACCAGTCTCAGGCTGTTTAAATTACCGGTAGTCGAACTGACATGTGTTTGAAACCATTAAGCTTGTCAGTGAATATTATTGTGACAGCCCGCGGAAAAAGCTATCGAACATTTGTACGAAATTAGCTCCTCAGAGTTCTATAATTCGTCGTTGACGTAGATTCACAACAGTGATTAACTGTTTTGAGCAATTAAGCTCGATAGACCCGAATGAACTACGAAGTTCATCTTAGACATAAAAGTTGTTGTTGAAGCGAAGGACATAGCATTGATGAGCGCCTCTTAACCAGAGAAGCATATTGGTGTGCCCAATTGTGCACTATTCAACCCTTTGTCTACTCCAGTACCTGCACTCTCCCTACCCCGCCCTATATAGGGACTGGCCCCGGGGACGGAGGTAGGGAGAGTGCAGGTATTGTACTACCCTTTGGCATCAATAAAAGATGCGAATTCAATTCTAGGCATATAATTTTTTACAATCAGTAAGTAGGCCTAGTCGTATCCAATTCTATTTAAGCCATTATTGCAGATTTCATTTATTAGTAAGCCATTAGTATTTATATAGTTAAATAGTTTTTAGTTATCTTTCTTGCAATTCTTTTTAAAGTATATATTCGTTATAATATTTAACCTTTTGTGTTCCAAGTATTTTAATAGCTACACCGAGGAAACCTGAACGGGCGAAACGTTTCTAATAAAGTTACAAAGGATGTAAGAAGTTCACTGTCTTCTCACAATTGATGCAAAAGTATATATATAAATATATATATATACACACACACAAACAATAACAGATACGTGTTTCCTACATGACTGTAATGTTTTCTACATCTATAATCCAATGTGTGAAATAATCTGGAAATAAGAACAATTTAAGAACAATTTAAGAACAATTTGAGGCTAAAATCGCCATAAAATATAAGAACAGTTCGGCCTCGGCCAAATTTACTGGTTCTTATTTTTAAAAAAGCGTGTATTAAAATACAACTAGATGTACAAACGAAACCGATAAAAATAGAAAAACAACACATATGATACAGAACACAATAGGGTGCCTGCAAAACGTGACTTTCTGTTCAGTTTCGCCGGAATAAAACACATCAACAAGGCGTTTACTGATTTCTTTAACGACAAAATACGGACGTCAGCTTCAGCTTTCGGCTAATCTACTTCAAATTTGTCTGTTCGTTAAACCGTGTGCGTGTTTGGATACAGTAGAAACCAAACTACATTTTTTTTATGAGAACATACGTGTAAAATTTGACTGAGTCTGAGAATGTTCTTAATTCAGCCCATACGTTTTCTTAACTTTATGGAAAAATCTCAGTCTCAACTGAATATTCTTATAAAACAAGATTCGTATAAACTGCCAAAGAGTGAACCGAAGACTTATTCTCCCTAATAGTACTGCAAAGAACCTCGAATTTTAGATGTTACGTTTCTCATATATAGTATATGAATGTCGCGATTTTACAGGTATTAGATTTCGCTTCCATCACCAAGACAATACACTGTTCTTATGTAGGTAGCGCAGTCATTTCAGAGAGCACAAGGTTTATTGCACACATTTATTTCTGTAAGGAACAATGAGGCTCAAGATGCCCAAAATTTGAGAACAATTTCAGAACAATCTGTGGCTCGGAAGACTCGGAGCCCCTGACAATGTTTCAAAACTGAAATTATAAAATTCGCTACTTTAGCACTTAACCCGAATCAGTAATAATACGCCAAATTTTAATGTATTTGCGACATTTGTTTTCATTCCAAAATGTTTAACCATGTGAGACATGTGAAACTGATTGCTAAAAATAAGCAACTCCACATCTCGGCCAAAGCATCTGGTTCTCAAGAAAAAATCGTGTTTCTCTCAATTTGTCAGTTAACTTAAAGTAAACCTGTTCCCTGGCTTACAATTTTGAACCGTAGTTGTACAGTATACATATAAAGCTTCATATATGGACAAATTGGCCTCGTAAGGTTTTTTATGTCTCTGAAACGCACTAAAAATATTTGAATGACCATTAAATAGGGTTAAATGTGTTCACTGACAAAGATATTTTCAAGTACGTGATAAAGGTGCCATTTGCGTCTTTTAATAATCAGCCAAGCTTGCTTGATTTGTGAGTAAATTTATGAGTGATTCGGGAGCTTTTGACGTGTACATGTACATACGTTTCGCAAGAAAAATGAAGTTGCATTTGAACTTATAAAAAAGAAGGTCTCAAGCGGTATCCTGGATTGTACTGATAAGGAAAACGATTTTTAAAAATACTTTGTTCTCTTTCAATCATACGCAAATTAAAAAGACGATTTAACTCCGGCGGCTACTCAGTGGATGTCTGTATTACAGGAAAAGTCATTGATTTTTCAGTTTTACTTTGTCATTGTCTTTGAAAGTTAGTTCTTTCCTTCATCAGCTTCAGTACCTTCACCAATATTTTAAAAAATGCTTCTGGTGGCAGTCGATATCAAACGTGACAGAAACGGGCTGCTGTCCGTCGCGGCTGACAAGTCGAAAGGAAATTTGCCAAACGTCGGAGGAATAGCGTAAAGATACGATATTTGATTTTGAAAAAACTAATGACGGTTAGAGTTGTATTTCTGAGAGTGTAATAATGAATTCTATATAATATTCACTGCTTAGTACGTTTCATTCAGCTTTAACGTATTCAAATATGGCGTTTTTCTCACTACTGTTTCTTTCTTACTCCAGATTCTAATTGTTCTGTAACTGAAAACCACTTGTGCATGTCTCATTCATAAATGTGTGAAGTTTTGAACAGTTGCCAACACGTTTTCAAATTAGACATGTACACGACCTGAATATCATCGTCATCATACACCGGTTCAGTGAAAATATGTCGATTGCCAAAACTGAAGCAGCTTGGACCGCATGCAATCATCCCACTCAATATCCTAAGATTACCATATAAATGACTGACGATGTTTGGCGCGACTTCGTTTTCTCTGGCGCGACTTTTTTTTTCTGGCGCGACTGTTTTTTCTCTGCCGCTCATTTGTAGACCGCCATTAGATTTATTGCAGGCTCAAAGACGTGTGGTTGAACAAGATGGCTGCTGAAAATGAAATCAGTTTGAAGAAGGCAAGCACTCAGCACTACCGTGTTCATGAATGATGGAAGTATTGGTATACTTGACATTTGTTATCGGTGTAAAATAAAGTAAAAACCAATCTTGTTTCGAGGCGTCGAATTTAAAAAAATCCGAGATAGCGGCCAAGATGGCGGATTCTGTCGTGAAACGGCTGTTGCCATAGCAACAGTTATTCATTAAAATTTGTGTAATTAGCTAACCCAAAGCTGTTGGCATGCCAAAGCTCAATCTTTTATGTTAACCATATGGAAAATCTATGGGAGGGAGGGGGGGGGGAGTCAGAGGGGGGTCAGATTAACGCCCCCGACCAAACCATAGGGTTATGAACTTGTTATGAAAAATACCTTTGTCGTCCGAGGGTTAATACAAGTAAATTTTAAAACTGGTTCCCTTAACTTCCTTCTATTCAACAATAAATAAAATCCTTGCCTTCTCTACATTGTTTTCATCAGGCCCGAGGAAAGGGATAATTTTAGGGAACAGTTAAAAATTGTTAATAGTAAAAGATGCTCTGGCCTTGAACTTGATAACCTAAATGCTAAATGGAATTTGTACGTTCATCAACTTGATAAGTTTTTCTTAGTATAAATCTCAGCCTCCTCAGATCACTATCCCTCCTACTAGTCAGAACCAAAACTGATTTTTATTTTAAATTTGTTTTACCGTCTATCATCCACGACCTAATTATTAGGGGTTCTTGTAGGAAAATACTAATGACCGAACTGGGACAAATACCTATTTGAACAAAAAAAAATGATACACGGCTTAGACTGGTAAACGCCATCATTAGAGGTACTCCGCCGCGTAAACTGGAAGATAATTAGCGGCTTATGTTCTCAGCGATTTTTGCCGTTTGTGTTTATAAGCATTACAATAATCTATTGACGCCAACCCAGAAGACATCGACGAAATCGATTTATTTCAGGGCTGTTATACTGTGAAACTTATCTGACTATGCAACCAAGGTCAGTGTATTTTTTCGGTTTTTAAACGTTTGATTAGGAACATCCGTTTGAATTAATCCTCTTTTATACACCTGGGAAGGATTGCGATCAATGATGAAAAATTTTTGTGTAATGTAAGAACACATCAGCTTGAGTTGCTTTTATCTGCTGTGTTTAAATGAATATTGTTGTCATTGTTATCATCATCATCATCATCATTTACACGTGCTTGAGCCCGCATTAAATCTATTAGCAGTCTACAAATGTTCACCAGACAAAAAGAGTCGCGCCAGAAAATCGCGCCGCAAAAAAAGTTGTGCCAAAGATAAAAAGTATACATCGTCAATAGAATAAGTATACTTAGCGCGTGTGTGGCACCAAAGAGCTCCGTACAAAACAGTTTTCTATTTTTCAAATATTGGTTAAAAAATGATAGGAATCTAAACGTATTCGAAAAATAGATCGCAAAATTATCATCTCGTCACAAGCCCTAACAACGTAGTTTTGTTGTTGTAGACACATTGAAAAAATGCATAATTTATCATGACTGCGGTCCACGAACCACACTTGGAGGAGTATCGAGTAGTGGCAGGGTATTCTAGAATCTAGACTAAAATAAGGTATATATATAGTATCAAAAAGATTGAAGTAAAACTATTATATAAAGTTATGAATCTTGTTTTAAAAATTAGCTTTAATCTCCAATTAGTAAAATAATAATAATTTCAAAAATCAAGAATCGTGCTTTTGTAATTACATATTAACGCGGATATTTGATTACAGGATTGTTTCCTACCTACACAAGTTATGTCCTTAATTGGCCTGGACTACAGACATTGTAAGTTTACTTTTAATGGGGGACTATGGAAAATTTAACATACGTTATAAAGGTGCAATGCTCTGGAATGATTTGGATGAAACTTTTAAACCGATGTCTTTTAATAAGGTTAAGAACCAGCTGAAACCCATCTTATACAGTCATATACTTAATTGATATCTGATTATAATGCGCTGCAGATCTGAGGGGTTTCCAACTTTATG